>VXCM01005571.1:0-32322 GCA_014773175.1 Lucifuga dentata
TAATTTCATTATATGTTACGTATAATGACAATAAAGCTATTCTATTCTATTCTATTCTATTCTATTGCAACTGCATCCCACATTGTTGTTGTGTGCAGTAAAGTTTGTTGGTATTTTTGAGACTGACAGACATTGTGCATCATACTGGCTGCTTGTTGGTGCTAAAAACACCCTTAAATGTCTATGTTGCACCATAATTAGCACTTCAGAGTTGACTTGCCTGCCAACTGTGCAGCACATTTCATGAGAAGAGACTGAAAGAGAGACTTATTATGTAACATGGTTGAAAATAACTTTAGTGAAACATTTCCACCATCCCCCAAAACCAATGCAAGCCAGAGGTGATGTGTAAGCTGAGAGGTATAGTTTAAAATTAGCTAATTTGAGAGCAACAGCAGCATAAATGCAGTTGATTTGCAATTCAGCGTCAACGTGCAAAGAGGATCTCGTATAAGAAACCCAATTACAGCCTTGTTCAAGTGATCAAGACTTTTGTCAGAGTGAAAACAATGAACCAATCAGACGAAACATTTCTCTGACTGAAATAATTCCATACATGAGATTTCAAAACACACTATTCATCAGGTCAGCTCAGCCTTTAAATCTGATGCTGCCTCCAAAATTTACTTCAGCTAACCTGCTTTAGCACAAGACATCCCATTTCCAAAGAAATAAACAGGGAGAGGGAGTGGAGAGAGGAAAATAAAAAAAAAGTGAGAGATCATCCATAATGAGGAGAGTTTACAACCTATAAACTTCAGCAGAAAAGGTGAGTCAGGAAGCACAGACTGCAGACTGAAGCATTGCACCGGGCAGACAGGGAAACAGGGCTGAAGACAGAAAGGCAAGTGCGCACACACACACACACACACACACACACACACACGCTTGAGCTTTGTTCCTCAATATGGCCTAGGCAGATAACACTACAGCATTCAGGAATTTATCTGGTACCTCAGTACAGGTGTATTACCTGGATGGCAGAGTGCTGCAGCATTCATTTACTCAGAGTGAATTTCTGCTTGTGTGACTGTGTACGTGTGAGAATCTCAGTTTTTAAGTTCTTACATTTGTCTGCTCATTCCTGTGTGTGTGTGTGTGTGTGTGTGTGTGTGTGTGTGTGTGTGTGTGTGTCAAGGCTCTAACCAGAGACTGACCACAAGTCTCCTGTTTTTGATGACAGGAAGATCCTAGCAGATATTTCTAGTGTCTGGCAGATAAATAAATAATGGAACACTGGTTTGGATTTAGATAGTTATGAAAGCCTTAGGAGAGAGAGAGAGAGAGAGAGAGAGAGAGAGAGAGAGAGATTCACCTATGCACTAAATATTATCTGTCTGTTGCTAGATAAAATTGCATATATATAAAAAATGGTTATGCCAATCATGGCATATACCACAACTATATATGCAGACAGGGGAAAAAGAGAGAGAGAGAGAGAGAGAGAGAGAGAGAGAGAGAGAGCAAGTTTACAAACACCACTCAGTTTATGGTCATGAAGTATAATATCAGTGCTAAATATGGCTTAGTAAAAATCTTATCGGTGCTATTCATCTGCATTTCATAAAATATTAACATGCTATGTAGCCCAAAAACATTTTTTTACTTTGGATCCTTATCATAAACTCCAACAAACCCCTCTTCTTCACGTTCCCTGGAGGAAATAAAAGGAGAGCAAATGAAACAGCGAGTTAGCCAATGAGCTTGGGGAGTTTATCTCTGCTCTTTGTCTTTTTCTTGGCGTAGATGGAGGCATTTTTTACAAACGGGAGGAAGTTGTGAGAGCAGGCCTCTAGGCAGAGAAGGGAAGTGACGGTGCTGTTTGAAAAATCATCCACTCTAGCTTTCCCTCTAGCCACCTTTTCTTTTTTTTCCTTTTCTAGACTTAGACAAGACCAGTGTCTGCTTTGTAGGCTCAACTGTTCACCGAAATAGAGAGAGAGAGAGAGAGAGAGAGAGAGAGAGAGAGAGAGAGAGAGAGTGTTGGTGTTTGCTTGTGTGTCAGACTATGTCCTAATGGACCCACAGACTCAAAGACTGTGGATTTTGTCTACCTTTGATTACACCTATGAATTATGCATCCAGCATGTCTCTCTTTGGCTCTCTTTGTGTGTGTGTGTGTGTGTGTGTGTGTGTGTGTGTGTGTGTGTGNTGGGTGGGTGGGTGAGGGGTGGGAGGCACTGAGCCAGACACTGCGGTGTGCCGTGACACTGACTGATAGTGCTTTGCCCTTCTCAGACTCTCTAACACATTCTCTCTCTCTCATACACACACACACACACACAAAACACCAACACATAAACACACATGGAAACTGTTGCACTGACAGATATCTGTCCTTGCCTGCTCTTTACTCTCCCAGCTCCCATCAGCCCTCAGAGATCTGAGCTTAGCTGTTGCCTTCTGAAACTGTGAAGGTCAACAACCATGTCTAATATTAACAAAGCTGTAATATCTTTATAAATTTTTAATTAGCTACGTGAATAAAATGCATTAAATCTAGAACTACGTTGAAATTCTTGTTACAGAGATAATTCATTTTTCCATCCACAGGATCTCTAACCTGAGCTTGGATTGGTCTGGAGATTGGTCCATGTACCAGTATTGCATAAAAGAATCTGATTTATCACTCTGTTATGTTGTCTACTATCTGGTTTCAACAATATAAAGCAATAAACTAACTTTACATCATCATTTCCATAGCAACTATGTTTGCTTGTTGATTCTCTTCTGGGTTTGATTTTGTGGCAACACAGTTTATGAATTCAATGATTTTGGCAACCGATTCTCAAATGCCGGAGTTCCAGTGAACGCAACAAGAGGACTGTTTGAAAACATTACTGTTCAGAGCTGCATTACCACACAACAATAACAGATTTGAAAAAGAAATATAATAAAGGAGAAATAAATGTTCTCTGTGATGGATAGCCTGTCAAGCAATTTTCAAGTCCCTGCAGGTTAATTTTCATAATAATACAGGCGTGAATGGAAACCTATGACTTCCCAGAGGGAAGGAAAACAATCAAAAACTTAAGGTATGCTTTAGCTGTGAGTAATGTAAAGTGTATTATATGATTTGCAGTAGTATGGTCCTTCAAGCTTTATTATCATTTTATTGTCTGCAATCCTTAAAACAGCTGTTTGATAAATTCTAGATTTGAAAATCAAAGGTGTACACAGCTGCAAAAGCAATAGATGCTTTATACTTAAGATTAAACAGCAAATCCTCATCTTGTCATATATCTGATCTATTATTGAGTCTCAGTGCTTATTTTCTTCAAACAGAAGAGAATAAATCTGGCAGTGCAGTGAGATTATTTCAGTGTTTCTTATTAGGGCTGCAACGAATAATCAACGTAGTTAACAATCGATGACCAAATTAGTTGGAAACGAATTTAATCAAAGATTAGTTGGTGACATCATCAGGCTGCCCGATGACGGCAGTGACACGTTTACTGGAGTGAAGTGCAGAGCAATACCTTCATGAACAATAACCTCCAAAGTATGGCAGTATTTCACTCTTAATTCACCCAAAAAGATTGTGAACTGCAACATTTGCAAAGCTGAGGTTTCCTGGCATGGCAGCACATTAGTTATGCAGCAGCATCTGAAGAGAAGGCACGTTGGCTCTCTGGATGATGAAGACTCATCTGGGTAAGCTAGTTAGCTAGCTACGTTAGTTAACGTTACTTAGCTACGTTAGCTTAATGTTAAAAGCCATGTTACTTCACGTTAGCTGTAACGTTTTCTATACATTTTCTGATGATCAATGTATTGTTAATGGTGTTTAGAGTAGCAAATAATTATTATTCACAACAAAATGCTGCCCTAAATGTGCCCTAACTTTACAATATTAAACGTTGCATCGTTCACAGTAATGTTCATGGCTGGAGAATGTGTTGCTGTCGAGAATACCAGAGAATTTCATATATTCTAAATCACAAAAAATCTACAACTCCCTCTCGTTCACTGTTTTTTTTTTTTTTAATTTAGATGGATGTTTGATTTATTTGACTAAGGAAAAACTGTTGTAGTTTTGTTATATATTTTTTTGCTGCTGCTTTGCTTATCCTTGGTTTTTAAATTTTGACAGAAAAAATGGATATTGTAATTTTTTTAAGCAGTGGTCACAGATCTGACTAAATGTTGGATGCTACTAATGTCAGTTAAATGCTATGGAACATGACAGGACTTGATTTCATTGAACATTCTGTTATATCGGCAGGAAAATTAATTAAGATGCATTTTTGAATGAAGCATTCATGTTTATTATCTTTATTGTAACTTAGCACATGCCTAAAACAACCTCAAACTAAATTTAAAAGCTGATAGCTAAATAAGAGCCATTGAGTAATTGTGCGATTGATAATCCGATTATTCGATTAGTTATTTCAATAATCGATAGATTAATCGACTATCAAAATTGACGTTAGTTGCAGCCCTATTTCTTATGCAAATTAACTTGGGGGTATTCAAGAAATGATTGTTAGTATCTTGAAATGAGACCAAATAAGGCAGATAACTGCATTAGAATTAAGACAAATGACCTAAAATAAGGTTAAAACAACATGAAAAGATTTTTTTTTTTTTCACTTGTTTTGTAAATTAGAGGTTTAGGACTTTTGTCTTGCCTCTGCAACACATAGAAATTAGATTTACAACCTACAGGATACAAATTTCCAACTTCAAATGAAATATAACAGTTGGACACAGCAGCCCTTCGGGTATACTTTTTTTATAAAGTGCCCTTCTGTTATCAGAGTTATATCACTGTATGCATCCATCCTCTCTCTCTCTCTCTCCCTCCCTCCCTCTCTCTCTCTCTCTCTCTCTCTCTCTCTCCCCCTCTCCCACCCCTTTCCCAGGCCCGGGGGAAGACCGCACTGCCAAATGAGATGTTAGGCAAAATCTGGAACCAACCCCACATTAAGGACTGAGGAATCCCTCAGGACAATACATCCTGCACATATGGACAAATAGGGAAGACTGGGTGTTTTGAAGTGTAGTGGCTCATGGCAGCTGGGACTCAGCATAGCCATACCTCTTACTGACAAGCTCCATCTAGCAGGTGATACATTCTCTCTCTCTGTCTCTCTGTCTCTCTCTCTCTCTCTCTTTCTCTGCAATCTGATGCTCTGTGCTGCTGTTGTCCCGATTCATAGCAAGAGATTAGTGAGCAAGGGTAACAAAAAAAAAAAAAAAAAAAAAAAAAAACACTGACAAAAACTGAGAAAATAAATATAACAAGAAAGAAAGGGAATATGGAGGGAAAAGAATACTGAGGATAAAGATAAGGGGAGAGAAAAAGGGGGAGGGAGGGTGGCTGCACTCTTGTATCAGTCGTGGAAGAAAAATGGCTGCAGTAGAGGGAGAGATGGAGTGTAGGATATGAGCTCATGGGAAAGACAAAATAAGACAGAAATTGAGGAGGAGATCAGCAGAGGGAATCCATTTCCAGACATTGGTTTTCACGTTGAAGTTGTGCTGTTATCGTGATCATCCATCTCAGACAATGCACCAGTGTCTTCAGCCCACACCACATTTACACTGATTGAAAGATACAGGGCGAGATACAGGGCTGTGACGTGTCCTCGCACAGACAACACACACAATGTTCTCTTACAGTGCTATGGGTTTAAAACATCCTCCCCTTTCTTCCCTATTACCTCTTTTTCCAATCTTGACATGAGGTGAGAACAGTGTGACATTAGTGATTTGAAACTCAATACCTGTTTGGCATCAATTAAAATTGAATCAAATTTCCTTTTTGCTTACATGCAGTTGTAAAAGGACTGTGATTGGTCTTTTAATTCATTTTCAGACCTTTACATTGTTTTATTGTTTTCAGCGCATATACAAAGAGACATGCTAACCTTCAATGTGCTAAACTGAAGATGTTTTAGGTAAACATGATATGTTACAAACATTTCACAGCATCTGTTTAATCAAAGTGTAGTTTATTTAACATTAACTGTAACTAGCGCAGTGCCGGTTCAAAACGTGCCTGTTCAGAACGGGCCAGATTTTATGGTGGCAGCTTTATGCCTTATTATGGCAGTCTGCCATAATTTTGTTGCATGTTCCTCGTGAGCTAGCTTTGTTTGCTGTATAGGGTCGGGTAGAGACCGTGCTACTGGACCAGAGCGTACGCTGCCGCAGCCGGAGTGTATCCTGCTGCGCGGACTACTTCTTCCAGCAAAGTTCTATTCGAGAACCGCTCATCCAAACAACTTCACACATGACACTGCATGTCCTTGGGTCCTGAGCAATAAACCTGCCGAATATCAACTTAATAGAGATATTGGTGCCACAGACAGACAGAGTTTCCTGCCTTTATAGTTAGATGTTAAATTAATTAACATTAAAGTGAGCTATTAACTATTACATTCTACGCACCTAATCCTATCTGGTTCTAGATCAATTGATAGATCAATAGACTCTTGATAGACCCTTGTGGTTAGGTCAGAACTAGTTTGGATCATGTTCACAACACAAACTGCTTCAGACTGAGCTAGTCCACCTCCTCACAAAGGTCTCGGTAAAGGTCTGCACCGGAGTATTATTACTGTGTTCAGACCTGACCAAAGGAATCCTACCACGGGGCAAAATGAACCCTACTATGGTTCAAAGGGAATAGGCCTGAAAATGAAAATGCCATTAGCTCTATTGATCATACAGAAGAGATAAATACTAGTAAAATACTGTCTCACCCTAAATGTTGGACAGTTGCACAAACCATGAATTTAACTTAAACTGAGCAGAGGAACATGAGTAATTATGTACATTACTAGATTCTTTTCACCATGCAGAAGTAGATGATTTGTGTCTCCATTTTGTCTCATGAAAATGCTGTACAATCTAAAAGCATAAAGCTAGCAGCATATTTTTCTATCACAAACACAGCTTTGCCTGTCAGCTCAGGCTCACACTGAAAAACTGCACCTTAAGTGAAAGGCTGTGCACACTCCTAGAATCCTCACACAGATGTTTTGACTTCTGGTTGATTAGACCTCTTCACAGGACTGTGTTGGTGTATACAGACCTGACACCTCTCTGACTCTCCTCCAGGTTTATGTAACTTATGGTTTTCCTCATTTATGATTCTTGTAAGCTCCAAACATCAACCTGAGGAGGCCAGAATAGCTACAGTCACCTGTGTGGTTGTGCAGGGTCTTTAACAAGTAAAAGCCTCAAATGTAGGCATCCACATCTTACCACATTTTCTTAGATTAAATCACTGGACATTATGGTCCTGCTTGTCTTAGCAAATTTTCCAAATTCTTTTCTTGAATCAGAGAATTAGGGAAATAATATGCATGACTGCCTGGAATGAAGACGTGGCTCATGCAGATAACAGCCTCCACTTGTCCCGTTCTCCCTACTGCTGATATCATTTGACTGAGGGCTTTTCTTGTCTTCACAGGAGAATGATAAATAATGCTCTACAGCTTGATCTTCAGATGACTTTGCTGCTTGACTGAAATCTGAAGGTGAAAAGGACCAAAAATAGAAGAAACAAATGCTCAAAGATGCTTTTTGATCACTAATGTGAGTGATTGTCTTCCAGCCAGCAGACTGTCCTCATCCTCCCTGCTTGTTTATATTGTCTAACCCTGACACGTCATCTCTGCCAGCGTGCAGCCTTCAGCCCAGGACCGGCAGCACTGCACGTAAGCCTCCCCAGTGAGGTTTAATGGACTCCCACCAAGAGGAAGTTGACCAGCCGCCATTTTGCGTAGCTTTTGTTGTCTTTAGGAACCGCTTGCAGGTCAGTGACTCTACTAACAATCAATGGAGTCTTTTATGGATAATGATGCCACAGCTTGACTTAAGTCAATACCAGACAGGAGCAGTAGGCCATCAAGATGTTTTCTATGCAGCCTTTTGTTATTTGTCTGAGCACAGAGTAACATTACTATTGGCTTTCATAAGTGAAAAGGCAGATTTCTTTCACTGGAACAGCTCCAGTGTTTCAGTGCATAGTTCGACAGCGTCTGGAGGAATAGTCTTTTGTTCTAGATTCACAGTGGGCATTTTGAGGTATAGCAGCACACTGACTATGAGGAGAAAATTAAAAACCTTAAAATACCAGCTGTCAGTGACTGAACGATTAATGATCCTCTGATCATCAGACTGAAAGGTGAGAATGTAATCGACTCTTTGCTTAACAATGATAATGTTTAACAATGTAACTCTGGTTGTGATAATTGTATTTTGGATGACAGTCACCTCCCTGGTTTGCCGTATTCTTTCCCGTCTGTAATATGCTGGAGCTGTGTGATGGATTATACTTGTCAATGATCTGACCTAACTGCTGAGTCCTTCCACATCTCACTGCTGTGTGTCTTATGAATATGTAGCATCTTACTGTGTGTATGCCTGTGTGTATTACACTAAATGTGACTGTGCATGCGTGAGGTGAGAGAGCCAACTTTCTGCCGCTGTGTTTGTGTGTGGTGTGTGTATCTTATACGGTTTCTTTCTGTGCATGTGTGCATGTGTATTAAGTGAGAATGTGACTGATGGCATGTCAAAGCTTGGCTATCCACAGCTCATCTTCTTAGCCTGCCTGAGTGACGGGATGGAGACACACTCTGCTGAATAAAACATGAATTCAGACACACTGTCAGCAGACACAAGCTTCCACCGACTGATATGACAGATGTGCACGTAAGTGAGACAAAACCAGCTGCTTCATAAATTTACACTGAACAACTGTGAATGCATCATAATCCTGCACACAGGATGTGCAGAAACAATTTGTCAATTAGCAGATCAACAACATTTTCTGTTCCAGCCTGAAATGTGAGAATTTGTCATTTTTGACACTTCACAGCTGTTTAACCAGTTCATCAAAAGAACAATTAACTGACCAATTAATCAATAATCAAAATAATTATCTACAGCACTAATACATACATTGTTTTCTAATTTCTAAAAGAACAAGGGCTCTGTTCATTTGATTTGACAACGACTCAGGGAAAGGAAATACATATACAGCCAAATACAAATACAGTATGTTTAGCCTTTAATAGACATGGACATTCTTGTCCATGAAGCACTGTGGTAAACATCACGCACAGCTGAGTCATTCGTAGAGAATGTATGGCATGCCCTTTTCTGTGTGTGTCAGCCTTACACAGCTTAACCTTCCCACATCCATTATAAGAAAAGAACCATCTTTTCAAATGTTTCTGGGTCCAGTCTCCTCTTTCTTTGACCTGATCCTCTTCTTCTTTATTTCTCTTGACTCCTCCTTTGCCCTCACCCCCCCGATCTGGTTTCCAATCCCCTCTGTGCTTTTCTGACTTTCCTCACCTCCCCGATTCCTTCCCATCATCCCCTCATTCCTCTTCCTCTCTTTCATAAGCAGCTGGTGGTCTGCTGTTATCCCCTCTGCTGGTGGATTCCCGCTGATTAGACCACCAGCTCTCACTATGCCTCTGCAGATGTGTGGCAGTGTTAAGTGCATTCTATCTCTGTCTTCATCCTAAGTACACTTCAGCCTCTGTTAAGTATGCATCTGACAGAAGCCATGACATCGCAGGTTGGCTGGGCCAACTGATTACTGCGAGGGCACTGATATCACATCCAGCTGGTTCCATACCAAAAATTAGATGCCTAGAGAAAAATTTAACCAAGCAGCAAAACTGACATTAGTCTTCTGAGAGCTATTCAGGTAACTCCTTCCCATTAAGGTAACTCTTTGGGTCACATGAGGGTTGTGAGTCAAATAATAGGAGCCTGATTTTGTCAACATTTTATCAAAGTACACTTTTAATTCAATATTTAATTGGACTAAACAAAATAATTTACTGATCCTAATATACAGTGTAATATTAATTTACATAGTAACATGTTGGGTCGCATTGTTCTTGAAGCCCTCTGGTGTGTTCAGGGGCCTGCTACTGTATGTGACCTGAAGACAGCGAGGACATCCTGGACATTGAACATCTAACTACATCAGCTTTTTAAACTGTGACATCATACTTCACCTTGGAGGCACAGGCCCCTTTGATAAGACACAGTGTACATGTGTGTGAGTCTGCTGCTCTGCCCTGCCTTTGAAGATGGATGCTGGTAAAATGCTAATTGCTGTGGGACACAAGGCTGGAAGCGTACACAGTTCAAAGGGCGCAGCCGAACCTCAAAGCACTGGACTGAATATGTTCCGCTCTAAGAATCTCCAACTACCAAAAGCGTACCTCTGAGCAGAGGAACCCTCTGCACCACTGTCACTACATGTTACACAACTCCCCTCTGGAGTGTTCGAGAAAGAGCGTATGCATGTGCACATGTGATGTTAGAATGTAAATGTGAATGTATAGTGTGGGCCTTTAGTCCTCAGTGGCTATGCATTGGAAGAGGATGAAGTCTCCATGATGCAGACTTAAGATCCCTCCAATTTAATTTCCTTCCTGTCACTTTATAGTGTTTGTCCCTGTCCTTTTTTTTTTTTTTTTTTNTTTTTTTTTTTTTTTTAGCTGGCCACCCCTAATGTGCACAGCTAGAATAAATGACTTAGTGCTGAAGCACACTGCAGTACCCGTGAGTGAGTGTGTATCTACGTATGTAAGTGTGTTTGCTTGTTCGGTTGTTGGGGGATGGGGGCATGGGGGAGGTAACAATGTATGACAGGTAAATAGAGGACGCTTCCTCAAGGAGGAAGACAGATTCACAGCCACAAGCGACACACATGCCCACACCCATCAACACACAAACACACACCAACCCTCAGGTGATTTATGAAACGTGTCAGCTTTGCAAGTGTTTGCATGAGGAGGATTTGATGTATCACCCCTCCACTGCCCATCCAACAAGTTACTGTTGGATGCATTTTCACTGAACTTGACAAAAAGCTATGTGCCTGTGTGAGTGTGTGAGTTCATGCGTGTGTGCATGTGTGTGTGAACAATGTTTGCATGGCATGAGTGCTTTTAGTACTGGATGACTCTCAACATTAGGTGGAGCTCACTGTGTCATCAATCAGTGACAGAGAATAATTGCACCAGTTTGCCTCTGCTGGCAGTTTACTGTTTGTAATCGTTTAGGAAAGTCAAGCTAACAGAGGACACAGACATAGAGACACAAACACACACACACACACAAAATGATAAATTTTTGGCTTTAAGGTAAAGGCATGCACATCAGTTACTCGGCATTCTCTTGTCATTTTATTGACCTTTAGGTATTTGCAGCAACATCTACACAAATCGTCATAAAAAATAAACATTAAGCACATGTACCCATTACATATAATGACATACAGTACATGCAAAAATACGCAGCATGGCTGCACAAGATTCATGTTAAACTTTAAATGTAAAGGATGACATGATGTGACTCTGCTATTTTTGGTTGAGTCGTGTCCCGCCTTGGTGTTTGTGAATGAAGCAATAAGTGACGCTGGGATGACGAGACATGATTTCTTGTTACATTTCCGAGCTTTTTCTAGCACACGTCTTAAACATCTCAGCTTTGTTTAAGAAAAAAAGGCCAACTGAATGTTTAACCGCTTTACATTTTTTAGATGCTATTGTTAACCATTCTATGAAAAGAAATAAGTCAACGTCATTTCCAGTTACTTTTCTGAAATGAACAGGTAGTTCTAAAAGCTTTATGTTTAAGAACAGACTATAACAGGTCAATATGGGGTATGACTTGGCAACAGAGGATATAGATCAGATTACCAATTATTGATAATCGATATCGATAATATCAATTATTATTGATTATCAATTATAAAGATTAGAAGAACAGATCAGAATAGTCCCATCTGTCCTCTATAGTTTCAAGCAACATGTAGACTAATGGAGGTAAGGTGCTTATAATGGAAACAATGTGATTTTGTGATATATTTAGCTTTTATGTTAAAAAAGTAAGGAATAATTACTTTGCCTTTGCTGTTGTGTCACCATGAAGCCTGCAGGCCAAAGCCATACAAACTAAACTAGATGCAGAATGACAATGCATATAATCATGGTTACTTTATTGATTAATAAGTTAGGGTTTGTATCCCAAGTGTGATACCTAAAGGCAACACCACTTTCAAAACAGTACAGCTTGACTACATTAACTCAAGAAAGCATGTACAGAAGTAGAGGCCACTATAGAGGTCAAAGCTTCCCCTCTGCGGCACAACTGGTGTTTCCCTAATCTCAGGATGAATGTTCTTTCAGCGATTGACAGACTGATCAATGACTGAGAGAGTTTTACAATCAGCCTATTCAACCTGATCTAATAAGCTGCAGTAGTTGCTCAGTACCTATGGGGAACAGATGCAGGCAAGATGTGTGATGAGATGAGGGATGTTTCATGTCTAAATCTGCTGAGCAGTAACAAGCAGAAAGAGCAAAGGACTTCATAATTCCACCCTCAACAGGAGATAATTATCCCTGGAAAGCCTGACCCATGAAATAATTATCAGAAAATTATATATCTATCTATCTATATATCTATATATCTATATATATATATTTACAATTTATTTCTTTATTGAACCCTTTAACAAACACCCCCCCCCCANTTTTTTTTTTTTTTTTTTGTACATTTGCTACATCATGCATTTATGTCACTCAACAGGATTTCACCTGGAACATTTTTTTTAGATATAATATAATAGGTGTTTTGATCAATAACTGATCATGTTGATTATGTAAAGGCCTCAGAAAATCATGTATCAAATGTGACACAAATGGAGTCATAGGGTTATTCAAATATGGCAGACTTCTCTTTCTCTTTACCTTTTCCTCTTTCTGTCGCAGTAGCTCTCTCTCCTTCCTGATCTTCCCCCTGCTGTTAGCTGAGTGGGAGAGCTAGAGGACTGCACTCCCTCTGCATGGCAAACAGTGGAGGGAGAGGGAGGGGTGAGACCGAGCATTGATGTAAGTGATTCCATTAGAAGGCGTTGACACTGGCATTAGGGGCTATCGACACGGCCACAGGTATTAATAATATAATGAGGATGTTAAACCATCACAGTGCTTGGTTGACACAGTGTATGTAAGAGTGTGTGTGTGTGTGTGTTCTCTGTGCAAGAATGGTTATGTATACCCGGTGAAGACACTCTCAAGGTTGGAGAGAAAGGAGGAGAAAGGATTAGTCGTGCTGTCTTTGCAGATCAGTGGTAGCAAATGTCTGCATTCGCAACATAAGAAAAATGTGTTTCTTCTTATCAGATTCTGCACTGTGTTAACTGAGCTATAGTTAGGCCACTGGTACTGATACATCTGATACTGGTACGGATACATCTGAATATCAGTCTCAATGCTGTTTCCCTGTAGCTGGCAAAACTAAGCTTAACTGTGAGGCATCTTTTGCACTTATATTTTGACCTCATATTTTCATCTGCTCAGAACTGCAGGCTTAAAATACTGAAAATAGCATATAGTTTTATCAGGAATGACATTATGAGTACGTAGCATCACTGGTGACATCGCTGATGAAGAGCTTGCATGCTGTCTGTGGTGCTGAACACCATGGCAACTGTAAATGATATTTCACAGGGGCTTATTTCAAGCACAGATAACAGGTGTGGGAGTTCTCTGAGATATATTTCTTGTTTCAATACTTAACATCAACACCCAAAACAACCTATTTTAAGCCTGCAGTTCCGAGCAGATGTGAATGAGATCAAAATATTAAGTGCAAAAGATGCCTCACAGTGTGAACTTCAGGATATTAGAAAGCTCTGATCCTCCAAAATCAACTTAAGCCTTAAAACACCACACACAGCATCTATAACCAAAGCCCAGTCTGTAAAGATTTGTAGCGTTTTCCATCACAGAACTCCACAGACTCTTCTGTACAGGTCAACGCTGATGAAGGTCCTCATTAGGGCATTAATGTCAAGAATGTCCAAAATATTGTGGTGAATATGCATGACAGCACGGTGTGTCAGCGTTTGAGGTTTATGGATGGAGCTTAGACATACTTGCTCTAGTCAGGCTCTGTAAAAGTACAAAAGAAGGTAAAGGGATTCTACATTTGCTAGACAACTTCTCTCCGAGCTTCTGTTTTTGTGCCATTTTGGTCAAATCTCTTGTTGTTTTGTCTGCACCAACATTCCTTTGTCTCTTTCACTCATTATCCTTTCAACACGTCTGAAAAAACTACTGTTGTGTCCTCTCATGAAAGCAACATGATGTTCTTGCAGCATAAAGAGCTACAATAAGCTGCATGGCTGGATGGAGATGATGACAAACATGTCAAGTCTTATGTAACAGCTACACTTTTTAATGTACTTCAGTTGAGACGAAGCATGAATTTCAAAGTGAATCAGTTTTGAGCATCTATAGCCTGCAATCTGTAATCATACACGAATAGTCCTGTTCAACCTAATTTGGAGGTTGGAGAGCAGTGACACAATAAAAATGGTGCCTTTACCTGGAGATGTTCTACATGCTCTGCTTTTGAGAATGTTAATCAGGTTTGAGTTGTAGCTGTTCAGTTAACAACTCCAATGCTGCATTAACATTCATGCTAGCTGCTGGGTTGATGACATTTTACTGTATTCCAACAATAACCAGGTGAAATTTCTATATAAATGTGACATTAAAATTTACATTTAGATTGATCTATCTATATATCTATATATCTATATAGATATATAGATATATATATATATAGTATTCTATATAGCTATAAAGTGTTCTATATAGCTATAAAAAAAAGCTTACCAAACATTTTAAAGGACCATACTGGTGGTTTTGCATGTTTGAGCCCAATATATACAATCCATATACATGTTACGTTATTGACAACCATTTCTCAAATTATACTACTGGAATGGCAACTATTAGAATTGTTATCTATCTATCTATCTATCTATCTATCTATCTATCTATCTATANGGAATGGCAACTATTAGAATTGTTATCTATCTATCTATCTATCTATCTATCTATCTATCTATCTATATAAAACAATATAATATATATACAATATAATTGTTATATTGTTGTTATACAATATTAGAATTGTTTTTCCTACCTTCCAGGCTACCATTGGGTTCAGTTCACTCCAGTACACTATAAAAGCCAACTTGTAGAAATTTGAAACAGGCTTGAGATAAGTAATCCATTACAATGAACATGACGCCAATTAAATTTTTTGTCAAAGTAACTTTGGTTTGTCAGTAACATATATGCGGGTAGCATTTATTGGGCTAAACCATGCAAAATCACAAGTGTGGTCCTTTAAATAGAATCTGTTCACATAGCATAGCTTGTGCACAGCCACAAAATTAGCAGAGATGATTTTACTGTGTTCTTTTTTGACACAATCTAAGTAGTTGTGTCACATGAGCACAGATCCCTTCACATGAGCACAAATCCCTAATCCTTGAACTCAAAAATGCATAGAGCAGCTTGTTTTATGTAATGCCAACATATCAAACCAATGACGGCAAGAAAACAACTCCAAACTGAGCTCCAAACTACAATGCCTTTTTGCCAGCAAAAAAAAATCAAAACTAAAACCTCACACACAGTATATGCTGCAAAAAAAAAAAGTCATATCCTCTCTTACAGAAGGTTGTGACAACCTTGTTAGCCACTTGGTTGCAAAGTCCCTCAAATACTAAAAACATTAACTACAGTTAACTTATGCAAAATGAAGACATAATACTTTGGAAATGAATACTTTGGAATGAACCTGTCTCATACTGTGTTTAGAAGCTGGGAATGTGTGGTCACAAACAGGAACATTCTCTGTATTACCTGCATGAACAGAGATGGCATAACAACTCAACGTTTTCGAGGATATTTGCATAATGTGACTATCATATCGATGCAGACTGGGGTTGTGAACATGAGATCATCTCCTTTCATCTGCCTCACTGTTGCCTTTTATATCCAATGTCATAATATGTTTTCACCCTTCATTTCCTCATTCCATCATATGCTGCATATAACTCATCACTAAGCTATTATTCCTTCTCCAAAGATTCACATCTATAAACCAACTTCTCTCCATTTGTGACTCCACTACCTCTTTTCAAGTTTACTCCCATCTCTCCTCACTCAGTCCCTCCTGATCACTAATTCATCTGTCATTTTTCTTCCCTTTTTCTTTGCAATACCAGCTATACGTATTGTGTGTTTGAGCCCACCTGCATACAGGTTACGTTACTGACAACATTCAACAAGCCATCGCAACAAACACTATATTATCTATTATTTTGGTTGAAGTAATGTTATTTAACATGGAGCTGCATGGAAGACAATGTATTTCTCCACCAGGGAATTACAGTCCCAGGAGGAGGTGGCTTTTACAGAGAAATTAAAGCAACCATGGCTTCTACAACTGTGCATAAGTGTTAGAAGGTAAAACATTGAATTTTAAGGTGGGTATCACCTGAACATTTGACTTTGAAAGATTAGAGGATTTGGGTTTTGGAATTTGGTTGACTGTAATGGTACATGTACGTGGGTAGTATTTACTGGACTTAAACATGGAAAATTACTGGTATGGTCCTTTATATCTTAAGTTCCTTATAGTCCTCTTTCATAAACCCTCTTATACTTTGCCTTGCTCTTCATTTCTCTCATTTTATCCTTCTTCCTTTTCACACTGTCTATCTCTCTCTTCCTCCAATAGCAAGGGAGTGAGTGTGACTGCAGTGTGACCTACTTAGCGCTGCTGCTGCTGCTGCTGCTGCTGCTGCTGCTGCTGCTGACTGGCATGGCTGAGAGTTGGCGCAGTGATGTAGGAACCAGGCAGGCTCCTATAGTAGGCACTGCCAAACACTCACCGAGCACCCACCAATCACAATTGGTGCATTTGTTTGTTTCCAGACCTCCCTAAAAATTGACGTATAGTGATATTAACTATGATGTGATTATTAAAATAATTGCTGGTAAGAATTTGATACTGAAAAGACTAAACGCTTCTACAAAACACTGTATTTTCTAAAATTGTTTTTCCCAAGAAAGAACTACCAGGTAGTGCCAGGTGATCGAAACAGAGTTGGGTATTGCTTGATTTTTTTTTTATTAAGTTAATCCTTTATTAAATGAATCCTTTGAGGTATTCTTTTACTTTCATGGCCTTGCTACATGTATGGCAGCACCACCTTTAGGTTTAATTTGTAGTACTATGTTATGTCTGATTGAGTGGGAGATTGATAGGTGATAGGTGCAGCATCTGCAGCCCTGTACTGGACTGTTGTGGTGAACAAAGAGCTGAGATTGAAGAAAAAGCCCTCAGTTTACCAGCTGATCTACATTCAAACCCTTACCTTATGATCATGAGCTCTGGGTAGTGACCAACAGAATGAGATCGTGGTTACAAGCCGCCAAAATGAATTTCCTCCATATGGTGTCTAAACTCACCCTTAGGGACAGGTGGAGGAGCTTGGGCATCAGGAGGGAGCTCAGGGGTAGAACTGGTTCTTCTTCCCTTTAAAAGGTGCCAGCAGAGGTGGGCATTTGAGCAGGGTGGCTACCTAGGGATGTATTCTGGGCACATCCAACTGGGAGGAAACCAAGGGTCAGACCCAGAATACGATGGAGGGATTATATATCCAGGGGTGAGAAGTAATGAGTTTAATTTACTCTCGTTACTGTAAAGAAGTTGTTTTTTTCTGTACTTGTAATTTTTGAGTAACTTTTAAAAAAAGTAGTTTTACTTTTACTTAAGTAATTGCATATGTCATTCATAGAATAAATTAATACTGCACATCATAGCATTTTTAGCCAAGGCTAGTTTGCAAAGCTTAATCTTTAGCTTTAATCCCTAAAACCCCTTTAACCCTAAACTGACAAATTAAGAAGAAAACAATCCCTGGCCACATGTAAGCGACCAGTTCTGCTTTAAGCAAAAAGCACACAGCTACATCATGCAGTGCAAACTCTGCTTGCTGAAAAATGTGGAATTAGCAGCTTGTCAGAACTCAGCATCAAACCTGCATGTGGAGGTAAGTTAACTAACTTTATCCTGCTAATTATTCATACTAATCACTAGCTTTGCCGACATCTATGTCCAAAATAATATGCTTTCACTTGTTTATGGGTTGCAGTTTTGCTAATACTGAAAAATACACACGTTAATGCTGATTATGGGTAGCTCCTGAGTTAATTGACCTTAGAATTAGCATGTGTAGGATGGGCAGTTTCAGTGTGGAATTTTTGTTAAATGTTAGGTCAAATATTGTCGTTAGTCAAATATTGTAATAGTTAAATTGACTGCAATTCTTTTTTCCACCCAAATGTAGAGTAATATCAATTAATATTAGAATGCTCAATGGAATAACACATTTTAAATTCATCACAAAGTCAATGTTAAGTCTTTGCTCGGAGAGCATTGCAGCAAAATTGTTTATAATTTATGTATTTTTGCATTTTTTGATAACAATGTAACTCAGTACTTTTTACTCAGAGTACAAAATACAGTTTTACTTTTATTTAAGTAAATTTTTACACAAATACTTTTATTTATACTTGAGTAAAATTTCATCAAAGTAACAGCACTTTTACTTGAGTAAAATATCTTATTACTCTTTCCACTTCTATATACAGTATATCCCATCTGGCCTGAGAATGTGTTGGGATCCCCCAAGAAAAGCTGAAGGATGCGGCTAGGGAGAGGGACTTATGAGTTACTATGCTTAGAGTGTTAAAATATTCATTTTCCAGATAAGTGTTGGAAAATGGAAGGATGTAAGTTTATTTAAGTTTGCCAAGATGCTCACATTTTGCAAGCATGCAAAAAAATGTGTTGTTTTCCAACCTCCAGTATTATTCCATGTTGCTATGACCTGCTAGAGAAGCCAGATATGTGAGGACAATTCCATCAATGCTGAATATTCAGACATAAATTTAGAAAAAAAAAACTCTCCAGCAGCTGCTTCTGGCACCCATCATTTTGTCCTTGGGTTAACACATTTTCAAAGCAAAGAGAACAAAAACTATTGAACTACTATTTGACCTAAATCTTTTTTTTTCTTTTTTTTTTTTTCCAGTTTAAACAGCCCAGAGTGGAACCACATCAGCCAAACAAGGAAGTGAAGGTTGATCCAGAGGGAAAAACAAGTCTTCAGCTGTCGTTAACATCAATTTTCTTCTGTTCATGCATATTTAATCTTCTCTATCTCTCCAGAATTATAGCTATGTACAATACATACCACACACACTCTCTCTACATAAGCACAAATGCTGCAAAATAGGAGAATAATGAGTAACCCTTACCGATAAAAAACAACAATACTGCAAGGTTTTATGGCTTACCCAAACCCTTTGAGTAAACCCAGATGTTGTGACACAGAGGATGATATTGAGAGCTGTTTTCTCAGACATGTACTGAGAAAACAGTACATGTTGAATGTGCATCAACAATTGAATTACAATAAATAAGAGTCAACAGACAACCAGAAACGAATGCAAACAATACAGTTTTGAAGGGCGATATTTGGGTGGGTGTACCTTTGTTCATGCATGTTTGTGTAAATGATTGTGTAAGTGTGTGCATGCATGTGCACTGGGTGAAACGATGGGTTCCCTGTGGTGGGCTAGAGTGAATTTACCTGTAGCAGAACTGTGACCTGCTCCAGATGTTGTGCTAATGAGCTGGGACGTTAGTGCCACATTGTCATACAATGTACATTAATTTAGAGCAGCAGAGCTCTTTCTTTGTTTGTTTTTCCTTTCCATTAACCACAGCTTTTTATTATGCAGCACTCTAAGCATTTCGTTTCCCCCCTTTAAAACACATTTGAAAACCATTTTATTAATTTCCAGATTGCTGCAATCTCCTTAACAATGAAGCTGCTACAGCCAGGTGAAAACACTTCCATGGACTTTTCTGAACAGTGCAACTCGGTGGAACAGAACAATATGTAACATGATCCAATTATCCATCCGCATAGCCAAGTCTTCAAAGAGATACTTTATGAGAACAACCATAGATTGTTCCTCCATAATTTGTCATTTCAGTCATTAGCCATTCTGTGGAAATGCATGAGTGCATTAGATAAGTAGTGGCACTTGCATGATTGGATTGCACGCACAGAACCGGGTGGGAATGAGAACATTTCATTAGGCAAATTTGCATGAGTATGTGTTTGTGTAAGGCAGAGAGAGAGGGTGGGNGGGGGGGAGAGAGAGAGAGAGATGGGTGTAAATTGGTGAGAGAAATACGTGAGGCATGTACTATAGGCGCTTCTATGGGTATGTGCATGATCAACAGTCAGTGTGCCTAGATATATATAGTATATATTTTCATATTACACACTGTGTTCGCGTGCAAGGAATAGAAATGCACTTTTACGTGAGAGCTGAGCTATCATGCCGTAGTGCCTCCAGCATAGGCCTTATTCCCTGCATGCCTGGTTTCCTCACGCAGGACCGACTGTCACTTTCCATATACTCATTATGCAGGACCCCACACAGAGCTCCCCTTTCATTTGCTGGATTTAAACTGGCTAATTGGTGTGGTACCATTCATGAAAACAGTGTTTGAATGGTGGAGGTCATGACACTGCAAAAAAAAAAAAAAATATATATATATATCAATCTTAAGTCATTTTGTTTATTACTGAACAGCTTATTTTCTAAAAACAAGTAGCAGAAAGCTGTATAACTCAATTTTGGACACAAATGACTTAATAATATTGAAACTTTTGCAGTTTTTATATTTTTATAATCTTATCTATGGGTGCTACATAATTGGTCCTGGCTACATAGTTTTTTTCTTATCATATCTATATCTCTCCAGAGAAACAAGGATGCCATTTGACACCATCGAAAGTCTTCTGTCAGACTATAATTTGTCTGTAAAGGCTGTAATGGTTCATGGACACTGTGAATACTCCTAGCTCCTGATGTATCATTAAATGGGGTGAGATTAGTTCTACAGAATGGTGTTCCAAACAGAGAATGTGGTCTGAATTAAAGGAATGTTCTAGTCAGCATTAGTGGAGAGATAATGATGGTGCAGCACAATTTGGGTCTTATTCATCACATTCCAGAGATTTGTAGCTACGCCACTCTGATTCTGTGCTATACCTTAGCATTGGTAATGGTATGTCTGTTAATGCACTGTGTCCAATACTATGAGGATGGAATAAGAATCAGACCATATTAATTGTTGATAGTCGCACTAATATTAGAAGTATTGGTTTTGGAGCAAATATGGAAGCAGTCTAGTGAAGGTGAGGCACCTGCTTTGGCAAGACATTTCAGGACAAAGGGACGGTTCAGGAGAGAGAGAAGAAAGCGCGAGAACTGATCAAAACCTGCAGGTGAAAAGGAATGCAAAGTCATGTTGCTATAGCAACTAGCCATGCAGCCGAGGACAAAAGCTGGAGTTGCAGGCAGTCAGTCCCGTTTTCTCTCTCTCTTCCTCGTTCATGCCAGCCATGTGAGCACTGCTTGGCCATCTGAACAGCTTCCTTATGCTCTCAGTGGACTGACCACACGTCAAGTCTGCTGTCCATTTGACTGTGTCAGTTCCTCGTGGGGGAGGGGGAGCTCTTCAATCCCCTTATCCCCAGTGATGTTTTCTTGCTAAGCCCAGAGAATGTGATCCATCCTGGCATGCCTGCAAATGCATGCTAACCATTCCCATTTGTATGCAAGACAAAATGTTGCTGTCTATATCATTTTTGAGGCAACTGTCTGTGCTCTTGAATAATAGAGTCATGCAGCAGAAAAGCTTGCAAAATATCTAAACTGCAGCTATATGCACATGCTGGATGAGAATTAACAGTAACAATAATAGCAAAAAAAAAAAAAAAAAANAAAAAAAAAAAAAAAAATGTAATTATACTATTATTATTGTTGTTGATGTATAGTAATAATTGTAATACAACAGTAACAAGTAGTTTGTTCTTTGGACAACTCAGGCTTTGGATGCACCTGCTAGATATGCTGGGTTTTTTTGTTTTTTTTTCTCCCAGTAAATGGGCTTTGGGCGATTTGCGGAACTCACAGAAGTTACACATTTCCATTTAGTAACCCTGAAGACTACAGCAATGTTTGTGGATTGCCATCTGTGTCCATTTTTATGAGGAGTAATTGCAAAAGCAGTGATGCTGCAGTACTGACTGAGACTGGAGAGTTCTAAATGACCATGCAAATTCTTCACAAAAATCCAAAATATGAATCTGATGTCCTAATTCAGTCAGATGTAGTTTGGCCACCCATGCTCCATTAGGCTCGCCATGCCTTTAGAACCAAAACATTAAAAAAAAAAAAAAAAAAAAACGTATTATGATTTCCTTTTGCATCCTCCTCTGAAACAGGATAACAGCTGCCATAGAGGGGAAAATAACAAAGCAATTGGCATGCTTCTTCAATTCTCTATCTCTCTTTATGTCTCTATCCATATTTATCTCTCAAGAAGGAAGCAGTCACTGGCCCCTCAAAACAAATGTTTATTTTTATTTCTCTCTGTGTGATCAAAAGAAACTTAATTCAGCTCATTCAATAAAAAGCCTCACTCCCATTTCAAAAAGCTCAGAGCAAGTTCAAAGATCTATAAAACAAAAAAACAAACCCAGAACAGTTCCCTGATAAAAAAGAAAACCCTATGAAGCAGCACATGGACCTGAGCACGCTGCATAAACATCAACCTGGTCTTATTTCTGAGGTAATTGACTAAGCTGACCTGGCAGCCATCTTGTTTAGAGACATCTGCTGAAGAATCCTTTGATGTACCTGAGCAGTGATGGCAGTCCCCCAACCCATGAGCCTCTCTGTTCCTTCGTTCTTGTACACTGTACTTCCCAGTATCAAAGGCTTCTTTCCTCCCTTGCTCTGCATCACCAACAGTAATGAAATTAAGTCAATGTGTGGCAAGCTGCAGAAATCACGACCAAGAAGGGTCTGATTTAAGCCTGAGACATGAGGAGGAACAGAATGAGGAAGGATAATTTGAACAAAGGGTGAAAAAAGGTAGAGGGAACAAGAAAGATTAATATGAAGAGCAGACCTCTCAAGGATATATAAAAATAGTGCAATCATTAGCAACTCAAACAACTTAAACCTATACGATTACGTTTACTTGACTGGGCAGCACATATGTCTTGAGGCTTGGTCCAGCTGTGATAAAGAGCTGCTGAGCTGAGTTCCTGGGCTGTGCCAAGAATAAAAAAAAAAAAAANAAAAAAAAAAAAAAAAGTAGCGGTCTGTTTAACAATGTGGGAGGCAGCTGCAGAATTGGAGGATGAGGGGATTAGGATGTGTTGGGTTTATTAATCTAGACATTCTGGACAGAGACGACAGGACGGGAAGGGAATATGATGATAGATAGCAAATGAGTGGGGATAAGCAGCGTGTGAGCAAAGGTCACGGGATTACTGTATGTGCTGTGTGTAAAAGTGAGAGCTCTAACACACAGCACATACATAAAGAAATCTCTTTCTGAGACAGACACGGCGATGGAGAAAATGGACTGAGATATGACTTGACAGGCCTTGAAAAATGAAAACTCGTGAAATGTGGAACATCAGTGGCAAGGGCTCTTTGTGTTAAACATTCAAAGAATATAGGGTCCTGCATGAAGACTTCCATGTGATGGATCATAAATTTTAAGGCAAACTAGAATGGAACATGCTATTTTTAGGAAAGAGAGGCTTTTACGTTGCTAAGCAGACATCAAAAGATGCATTACTGAATAAAAACCATCATAAATGCATTTATTATGGAAGTTAAAAGGGTGGGAAATGTCACCAGCATCATCTGAATGGTAGCATAGACCATTGAAACTACTCTTGAAGAACAGATGAGCACTGGAAAGCTGACAGCTGAATTGGTTCATGCAGTTAAAATAAACAGCAAATTGCTACCATATGATGGAATTCTTACCTCACCTCTAACATTTTCACAGCTTCTTTACACCCACCAAACCAACAATGCTGCTAAATGTGTGTGATACTCTATGTGGAAAGTACAAATTGTGTGAGCTTGCCAGGGTCAGTTCAAAACTCCATCTTCAAGTCAACAAGGTGAAGGAAAAAACAGTGTGATCTTAGCCTTGAAATTTCCTGAAGAAAACATCTTGAAACACACCAACAACAGGAAATCTTCACATCCTGCTTACTCAACAAAAAAAACCTCACCCACTGAGAGCGCCAAGAAAAACCATCTGTATTTACACTCCAGCACAAACCTTACCGATCCCAAAGCTCTCTGGTTAAGTTGCTCCATTCCTTCATAACAATAGCTAAATGGGTTCCTATTGAGGGCCAAGATGGGACACGGGGCAAGTGCCACAGCTTCTGCTGCCTGGAGAGAGGCTGACTGACAGATGTATTATTTCCAGTTGTTGAGGATGTGATAGGCTCCCTGGGCCGTGGTGAAATGGGAAATACTATTCATACAGGCATATCAGCCCCAGACAGTTGCCTAACTGGGACTTAGGCAGACATGTCAAATAAGCTGCCGTCAAAGAGAGAGAGAGAGAGAGAGAGAGAGAGAGAGAGACGTAGATAGGTACAGCCAAAGGCGACACTACACTCAGGGGAATGGTGCTTGAAATTCATACCCAGAGGTATAAATATTTGATTGTGTGGTTATATTTTACATCTATACGTCCACTTAGCTGGACTGTGTTTAAGCGGTGGTCTAAACCGCAATTTATTTGTTCCTACGATAAGGCATACAACGTGTGTGGAAATAATCACAGACGATTTCAGCCACTCACAGTATATCAACCACTCCACTTGTAAACATTCTGCCTGTCCTCTCATTTCTGTCTTGCTATTTCTGTATGATCCCTGACAGACACCATCACCAAATTATACCATGACAAGAAAGACTGTGGTTATAGAGTCTGCAGCTATAAAGACATCAGGCAACTGTATAAGCACCAGACTATTTAACTAATTAGACTATTTTGTTGATAATACGTTGTTTTTACAGAATTAGACATCTACCATTTGTCCTGGCTAGTAGAAAAAAGCATCCACTTTTTCCAATGAATGACTATTTTCCCAAACAACTGCCCTGCCATTGAAAATGGTCAAATTATAGCGTTGCTTCTTGTGTCACAGTCATAATGGCCCTCATCCAGTAATGTCCTTGTACATCTGTCACTTTGTATGAATGTATGAAAGGGAAACAGCAAAAAGCACTATGTTATTATGAAATTTTGCTTTTCGTTTTTTTTTTTTATGGCAACTGGCTGTCATGGTCACAGAACAATAAGAGCAATTCCAAGAAGGTTAANTTTTTTTTTTTATGGCAACTGGCTGTCATGGTCACAGAACAATAAGAGCAATTCCAAGAAGGTTAAAAAAAAAAAATTACAAAACCTAAGATGTAATTAGAAGCGCTTCTGTAAAACACATTTCAAGCCTTGGAAAGAAATGCTTCATTATGCCTCCACCCACCTTCCCCCCAAACCTCTTCCATGCCATTTCTGCAAAACTGTAATATCCACTAATGACTATCTCAGCACCCTAATGGACAGGAACTAACAGGGAAACTGGAAAGATAGCAAAAGCTTAAACTTCATCACTGGTTCTGGCTATTTCACCAATAAAACCAAAATTAAGATGGACCATTGGGCTTTAATGTGGTTAATCACTCCAATGTGTAGATTTATAATGAGTGTCCGACTTTATAGGGCAGTGGCATCTGGACAGCGGGTTGTGGCGATGAATGAGAGGTGATGTGCCCATAAGATATTCATTTTCATCAGTGGACACATCCCTATTAGTTTTGATTAGTTTGGTAAATGAAGAGTAGGCTAGAGCAGATCTGTAGCCACCCATGTAATGAAAACATTTAAGGTTCATATTGTACATATGGTCATTATGATAGATAATGCTTTGTAATTTGTGTTATTTTTCTAACATCAGTATCACTGTTTCACAATACACTAAGGCTGAGTACAACACAGTGTACCCGTTTTATATTATTAATGTTAAAAGTTTGGAGATTCTTAATGTTTTGACGACAATGGCCAGCATAATAAAAAGAACACGAATTTACAGAAGCTCACTGATAAAAACTACATGGTTTGAATGGGAATTTATGATGAAGTGATGAATTGTCTTCTAGCTTTTTCCTCCCACTTCTCCCTTTCAATCTCCATGTGTTCCCACTGCCTACAAGTGCCTCATTACTTTAGAATATTCACCATACTGCATCAGTAATCAATTTAATCAGTGAAAAACTTTCTTCATCATCTAAGCTGTAACATTTGCATGTTCTGAACTTCAAACTGTGTAGTGAAGATCTTATGCAAGTGTATGGTGCTGGCACTTTGCCTACCTGCTTCATTAGAAATTGTGGTCCACTCCAAACCATGCTTCAAATAAGTGTTAGTGTGTGCGTGTGTGTGTGTGTGACAAACTCCAACAGCATGCTGCAGATCAAAATATGTTTCTTTCGGATGAGGCAGGCTGTGAGGGATTGATTCTCCATGTGCCACTACTCCAAACCCTCCCCAGTCCAATTACAAGTCTCTTCTTCTGATTCTCTTCTAAGACATCTTGCCGCTATTTCTTGAATCTACAAAAACCTCCATCGGCAGCCTCGCAGCCCACCTTGCAGCCCCTCAGCCCACTCAAACCCACCAATTAGACAGCTTTGTGGTATAAAGACACGGCAATCCCACAATGCTATTGCATAAAACAGGGGATCCTCCCACACATACACACACTGGGGTTTCCACGGCTGAAACTGTACTTCCATGGTCCCCCACCCTGGAATCCTTCTCCTATCAGACACATGCTGATGAGTTTCATGCTTCAACACTGACTGTTCTCTCCAACCAATAATAGCAAATCATTTATGTATTTCCAATATCAGCAAAGATGCACCAACATGCACACACATACATAAAACAAATAAGAGGTCATAGTTGATACACACCTGCTCTGCATCAAATACACCCATGAAAGCGCATGTTAACAACAAATTTAAAATGAATAAAAATATTTTTGAGTTGGCTGGTGGTCACCTTGGCAATTAAAGATGGTGCTGAGAAGGCTGTTTTTTTTTTTTTGAAAGAGCTGTTTAGTCTTCCTCAATGACAGAGACAAGTCTGCCGTGATGCAGAGGTAACGTGTGAGAACAGAGAGGGAAACGTGACTTCTCTCCTGCACTCTATGAAATGCAAATATTTCTACCAACTGGGAATTTCCCTACTGAAATATATATATCACATGAATGTGAAAAGCCGCCACAGCAACAATTTACTTGTGGAAACCTAGAATGTCAGGGAAAACAGCGAGTATATATTTTGAAGCATTTTGTTCGACATGTTTAACCTCTGTGTAAAAGGTTCATATTTAGCAACTATATGGAAAATTTCCAACAGCCCAGGCTGTTACCATGGCAATCCACATAACCTACTTGGTTATTTTTCACTCTTGAGCCAAAGGAAAACAGCTTGATGAGATGGGATGGAGCCAGGCTATGAGTTACACACACACATGCACACACAGAGAGAAACATAGGAATGGGAATCCTTTGTCTTTTGTTTTATCTCAAGTGTTCATGTGTAGAGTCAACAACAGCAGCTACAGTGCTACTGAGCCAAGTGGTCATCATGGTTCTGAATCTGGTCTCAATCTCACATTGGCTAAATCACCTCAAATAGGTATATGAGTGAGAGAAAATCAATACTGTAGCTTTTCATTATGGTTCCATCTCCTGGCACAGGTCTGTTCACAGTAACGACAGATAGGCTGGAAATTGAGAGACTCATCAAGGACTTAGCTCTCTTCAATAACGAGCCAGAGGAAATGCAAGGATGTGTCACTCCCCCACTGGCGTGGAGTGTGTGCTGTGTGTTACTTATCTATCGTGTGTGGATTCACTTCCAGTGTTGTACCTGAATGAATTGGATTCCCTGCGCTGAGAAAACAGACATATAGGGAAAGCTCACAATTCATTGAAAGACAGCAGAGATCATTAGAAAAAAAAAAAAAANAAAAAAAAAAAAAACAATCCCACATAAAGTGTTAAATCATCACTTTATGATGTTTTTCACATCCAAAAATGTTATAATATGCTGCAATGTGGTATTTTGGTTTCATCAAATTTTTATTTCAGTTTATGATTTTCTGCATTTTCCCAGGAAGCCACAATCTGACTTTCACCCCTGATGATAAAATGTTTCTCTTATTGAATGCCATTGCAGCTGCACTGGAAATATTAATGTGATATCGCATTCATGTCTTCCCAGATGTCCACCCAAAAAAATACATCACCAACAAATATAACAGGCTTAATTGCTAATCACTATTTCAGACTTTGATGTTTCTTTAACTGAATTGGTATATGGTAAAGGATAATATAGCATCCAGTGTATTCTTGGTATGTTTATATGGCACACTATATTCAATTTTTGGCTGTACCTCATCGTTGTTCACTGAATATGGATGACTCATTGCATAATCGGTATATGGGAGGAACCCACCAGGTGAGGAAATACATGCAAAGATTGCTTACGCTGAGAATAACACAATGGATTGTTTACATGCTTGAGTAAATCAATTTACAATCGCATAATCTGAGTCTGTTACTCAGAGTATACCAAGGTCAGTTTAAGCTGATTTCGCTGTGATTATGGTGTTTACATAACATTTTTAAAAAATCAATGAAAAACCTTAATCAGAGTATAATCAAAGTTTTAATGTGCATGTAAACATACTGAGTGTGACATTACAGTCTTTACTTATCCTTGAACATTTATTGATTTTTGATTTGGTTGTTGAATTAATGAGTTTTGATCATATTTTCAATATTTGATGGACAGGTGTAGAGAATTTCTGATTTGTGAATTATGAATTTCAAAATGACCCAAAATAAAAGTAATGGAGTGTCATCTGGTCATTTCTCAGTCATGAACAATTGTGAAACACAGCTCCGTTAACTAGTCAAACCACTGCTCTCAATCAGTGCACCAAGTATATTACACAACAGGCAGCCATAGCAACAACACATATGCCTCATACTCCATTACCATTGACTCTAGCATGGGTTAAATAAATTAAAAACAACCATAAAAACTGGATGATTTAAGCACAGTTGTATTTTCCTTTGCTTTTTGGTCACATTATAAGCATGATAATTAAAACATAATAATGCTTCTTCCTGCTTTTGTCTTCCTTTCTGTAACAGGAAATTACACATTGCGCTGCTAAGGTCCTTGGTCATTGCCACAGCTCACATTCTCATAACTTCAATAAACGAATCTACTATAAAGTTTCTCTGAGATGATTTACTGCTGTTATCTCATTTGGAGTCAGTATATTGATATGAAAGGGCGGCACGGTGGTGCAGTGGTTAGCACTGTTGCCTCACAGCAAGAAGGTCCTGGGTTCGATTCCCGGCCAGGGCAGGGCCTTTCTGCGTGGAGTTTGCATGTTCTCCGCGTGTTCCCTCCGGGTACTCTGGCTTCCTCCAAAGACATGCATGTTAGGTGAATTGGGAACTCTAAATTGCCTGTGGGTGTGAATGTGTTTGTCTGTGTCAGCCCTGCAATAGACTGGCGATCTGTCCAGGGTGTACCCCGCCTCTCGCCCTATGACCGCTGGGATAGGCTCCAGCCCCCCGTGACCCTCAACAGGACAAACAGGTTTAGAAAATAGATGGATGGATATTGATATGAATGTCAGTTTTTACTTTCTCTAATTTTCTGCCTGCCTTTACTGAAAAAATTCTTTAGCCTGACGTGCCAAAATCAACCGAATGAAGACTGTTTTAAAAAGTGCAGATGTTTCCTACAGTAATAACAATGCTAACAATCACTGGAAGCACAAGTCTTCAATTACCAAAAGATTTTCATTCCTGAGGGTTGAAAGAGAAGAAAAAGATTCCTCTGTTCAGCTTGGATGAGCATCTTCTAGCGTGATTCATCTTCTTCTTTCACTGCCGGTGACCCTCTCTTCCCCCCCCCATAAAACCACCCATCTATTTCTCTCTGAGACTATCCATCCATTTCCAATCTCTGACCTCAGAAAACCTTGGAGTGTGTATTTTCTTGCCACCATTCTAAGGGGTGATTTGGGGGATTTGAGCTGTTGTAATATTACAGCAAACTAAGTAAAATTAAGTCAATGTAAGTAGTGTCATGTAGACAAAATCTTTATGACAATGATTTATAGTTCTGCAATGAAAACATCTTTTAATTGATTCTTACATTTTTACAAAGTATAGGTCTTCATTTTGCAAATCACTTTTACTACAGGGAACAGAGAAAAGAACACGAAGGGAAAAGAACATTTTTGCCAGTCAAGCAAGGTTACGTAAAGAAGCGTACCGATAATTTTTGCATGTTTGAAATTGAACCCAATAAATACAACCCACTGTTAAACACATAACCTGTCTGTTATTGCGCTCAAATATCCAAAACAACTGGTATAGTCCTTTAAGAATTTGTGTATGTTTGTGTGTGTGTGTGTGTGAAAGAGAGAGAGAGAGAGAGAGAGAGAGAGAGAGTACATATGAGCTCCATTTGTGGAGCTGACGCTTTTGTCAGAGCTTTTTATTTGTACATCAAGAGTCAATAGCAGGCTCTGGAAAGCAGAGCCCCTCACCACTAATTATACTCTCCTGCATGTAATTGACAAACCAATCTATGAATCCCCATCCTATATCCGGACACATACTACTTATAGTAGCCATATTCTGAATAGCATGAAAAGCCATTCATTTATCCCACCATTATCTAAGCTACTGTATCCACAAATCAATATTAAATTCAATGAGCAATGCATAATTATGATTGATATTTTGTGCTAAGGAGATATTTGCACGGTGGTGATTGGTTAATAGATTGAATAAACATAGCAATGAGTCGTGAGGAGGTGATTTATCAGCATGTTACTGGGTGAAACAGAAGGAAATGTCAAGAAGAGAGGGATATTGGCTGACAAGAGCTAACACAAGCAAACAGTAACTGTCAAAAGGGCAACAAGAACTTCCTGCAATACAAAACACAATATTTTTGTTCAACATGGAGTTTTGTGTGTTAGGAAAGAAGACGGTAAAGCATTGCCTTGTTCACTATCTTGGATGAAATGGCAATTATGTGTTGAATTTGAAAGTTTGATAGACCTATGAGTCTGTCTACTCATGTGGAGTTGATACGTTTAAGTGCTAAGCTACTCAAAGTGCATTTTTTGTGTAGCCAGAGAACTATATTTTAAAGTAACAAGTGCCTGTGGTTCTCTCTCTCTCTCTCTCTCTCTCTCTCTCTCTCTCTCTCAGATAAGTTGCAGAATGGGTGGACAGAGAGTAACGACGTTGAGTGCACAGCTGCCTCCCTAGGAGCAGGCCCCAGGGAGCATTTTACAATATTATGCAGTCAGCCATAACTAAAACATCATTCAACACTATTCACAGCCCTGACCACAGAACACACAGTGGCTGGAGAGAGGGGATGGATGGACGGATGGATGGATGGATAGATGGATGGCATAGACTGGCATGTGAACAGTTATTTAGTTCTACATCATACAGTTTGTAAACGTGATCAAGGTGAGTTCATTGCCTCCGGGGTGCTTCCTCCTGCATGAAATCCAGCAAAGTAAAACCCCTAAGGGTAGATACTGATTAAACTCAAATCCGATGACTGCTGTAAACAGCAGTGAATGATCAAACCATGGCCAAGCAAGCTAAAAGCAATAATGTTTGGATCTTTTTTCTGAATAAACCTCAGAGAGCAGGGGTATGAGCGGAGAGAGCCAGCGATCAGCCGTCAGCTGACCTGCTGAGCCAATGACTTTGAGTAATATTCAATTATGCACACATAACAAAAACTACTCACTCATTAAACTGGAGCAAATAAACTGAACTGACACATTGATAAATGACTGGATAAGTAAATAGAAAAGTGCACGCAATAACAAACACTTGGAGAAGTAGCATGAAATCACTTTTGCTTGCTAACAAGAACCCAGTCACTTAACCTCTAACAGCTCTTCTGCAGCACAGAGAATCAGCGCTCTGACTATCTGGTAAACACTGCCTAAAATGTAGCTTATTATTATGATAATGACATAAGCAGAGTCTTACACAATGCAGCTGTCCGATTCTTCATACTTGTATTTGTGTGATGATGAGACAGCATGTAAAAAAATAAGTGTCACCTCAAAATTAACCTACAACGTATTCCATGAAGTCATTAAAACAGAAAGAAAGAAACAAACCTGGACTCTCTCACCTCAGCGTTCCCACTGTGCACAGATTGCACAACATCCCACAACACTTTTCTACACCTGACAAGAAGGACGTGAACAACTTTGTACTTGACGCAGAAACACTCTTCTCTTTTCAACCTCCTCCTGCACTTCAAATCCACCTCCTTGCATCGCTCTCTCCCAAGACGGACACGGCTTCCTCTTGTGCTTCAAAAACAAGACGC
>VXCM01005571.1:32623-45764 GCA_014773175.1 Lucifuga dentata
CCCCCGCCTTACATTGACACTCCACCCCTCCTCTGCTCCAATGAGGAAAATCTGCAAATAATTAAAAATGTAGTGGGAGAGCAACACCACAACTTATGAATATGCAAATTTTCCCATGATTCAAATTGCATCCACTTCTTTTATTTGCCTTTTAAATTTCCCTAAGAATGATGCCTTTCATCTTTGGATGCTTGTAAGACGCACACTGCTTAATAACCACCACACACACACTCATATACACCACCACCAACAACAACAAGCCCGTACACACATATCCTCATGTTGTATCTAACTCCCTGTGCCATTCTCTCCTGGGCTGTAACCCAGCGTGTAATGAAGGCTATAAATCAGCACCTTGGACAGCGTTCAGCAGCCCTGAGCTACTGCATATACATACTACTGGAGTTGGGGGGGGAGGAGGCAGGGCTTTCACAAACCGGGGGGACATCGGACAGTGACAGCCTCTGACATTCCTACTGTGAAGAGGCAAAAAGCTGTTCCTATGTGGAACTGATGACTAAACAGAGTTATTCAGATTGTTGCACAGCTAGCCTGCAGAGCTGTGAGCCAGATATAAAGCAATGGAGTGGGGGTTTGATGTGTTTGAATGAGAGACACTGAAGAGTGACAAAAAGGGGGAGGGAGAGAGAGAGAGAGAGAGAGAGAGAGGAAAAAGAAAAGAAAGGAATGTGGCAAAAGTAACATGAAAACTAAAATAAAGTTTATGATGTGGAAAATGGTTGGCAGCAAAGTATGTAAATATAAAGTAAGTAAATATGTGGCTACTATTTATTGGGCTCAAACATGCAAAACCTCCAATATGGTCCTTTAAGTGTGTGTGTGTGTGTGTGTGTGTGTGTGTGTGTGTGTGTGTGTGTGTGTGTGTGTGTGTTGAGGGGGGCACATGTATCACTGAGCATTGCTTATCCACGTCTCTGTGGATCCCAACACGGACCTGTGCACATGCATAGGTAAAAACCATGCATTACCTCAGATAATAGAAGATACTGTAACAAATGAAAGAGTCAGACATCTATATGTAGCTGAAGAGACACACATAATTTTCTGCACAACGGTGTGTGCTCATTAGTGGTGTGCATGCTAACTCAGTACACATTCTGGCAAATCGGCTAACCGTAAATTAATGGTAAAAGGTAGAGGCACACACGGAGACAATCATGCTGAAGTAATCTTATTAGCTTTACACTACTGTGTATGTTCCTTTATGGTTATATGTCACGCTTAACCTGACTTTAATGGCTTCAATACATTGCACTTAAACATGTCATGCTTCAGCCTTGCTATTGACCTCCGGACCCCCTTATAACTGTTGTCTGTGCTCTTGGTGAAAAAAGATTCCCGCATTAAATTTAATATTCATGTTCCCAGCACTGGTCTATGTTTATCATTAAACCCTCACAGGTATGAGAAGCAGTACAGTGACTGTTCTCTCATCTGCAACCTGTCTCCCCAGTACATCTCCGAGAGCCCAGAAGTGAAAACTACAGGAAAATCTACACATATGGCAAAATAAAGATCTGAAAGAGCAAGGAAAGACAAATTTTGAAAGTTGAAAAAGAAGGCCAATAAAGAGGAGGGTCTAAAAAAAAAAAAAAGACAGGTAAACAGCAAAATAAATAAATAAATACATAAAATATGCATATTCCTGACAGAACAGGGGACAGCATGATTCTGAAAAAAATAAAGCAAAATTATCTTCAGTTCTCTCCAAGAGTATGAACATGGTAGAAAAATTTAACTCTGCTATTTCAGGAGTCGTTCAATTGCATCAATGACTTGTAAGTGGAGTCCTGAGGAGCTACATGGGAAGAGCATGCCAGTGGCTCTCAAAGATTCCATTTCCACTGGGGACTGAAAACGAAAATAATGGCAAAACGGCACATAGTAATAGCCCGCAGGTTTTCTCAGAAGGGCTGCAGAGACTGGGGACTGAGCTCAGGGGATTGGATAGAGGGTTGATTTTGACAGCTGGGGGGTGATGGGATTAGCAGAGATGATGGGTTGGTATTTGTGATTGTGGTGTGTGTGTGTGTGTGTGTGTGTGTCTCTCTCTCTCTCTCTCTCTCTCTCTCTCTCTCTCTCTCTCTCTCTCTCTGTGTGTGTGTATGTATGCCTGCACACACCTTCATTCTGCTTGTCCACAGAGTGCCATATGCGATGGGAGTTTTTACTCTGCCATGAAGAATGGATGAGCCATTGGAAGGCTGCACCAGAATTGTGTCTGCATATGTGTGTGTTTTTGTTTGCATCTTTGTGTGTGCATGAGTACAGTGTGCACGAATGCGTGTGGTGGACAAGCTGGAATGCCCTTATGCTCACCCATCCATCGTATGGAGCGAGTCCATTACTATTCCTGTCACAGCAGCCTTGCAGTAAAAGCAGCAGCATCTCTTACAGCAGCAGCAGCAAATAAGGCAAGTGGGCCGACTACCATACGATGCCATAATGATCACACACACACATACTCACACTCACACACACTACGCCTTCTAATATGACTACTTACTGTCATCAGGTTGTGTATGTCCATATCTGAATTTCAACTTAATTGTACATTTTCAGCGCTGTGTGTTTTGGGAGGTATTTCTGCCGTATAAGCGAGCTCATTCTACCTCTCAGTGTTTGGGTATGCATTTACAGCATATTGCATTACCATGTGAATGTCCCTGTGTATGGATATTTGCTCTGCCAATGCATGTGCATATGTGTATATGTGTGTGCACGCATGTGTGACACCCCATCACTCACCCTGGCTTTGCGCTCCCCCGTCCCCCTCCTCAGTGTCAGTCAGGTTGTTAAGCATCCTGGCTCCTCTACAGTACACTTCTGCGGAGGGATGTCGCTGATTGAGGTCTCAGCAGCCCAGCGCGCCTCGTACTGCAACACAGCCACAGAAATAGCAGGCTACCAGCGTAGAAATATGCCAGCTGAATCCTTCCTCACTCCTAGCTGCTCCTCGCTGCCCGTAGGATGCGCGAAGAGAGGCAGCAACAGAGACTAGGATTTTTTTTTCCTTTGTAGATCCTCCTCTCGACGTCTGTTCTACGCTGGCTTGTAAGCGTGACTCTCTCTCTCTCTCTCTCTCTCTCTCTCTCTTTGCTCTCTCTCTGTTGCTCCCTCTCTCTTGCTCTCCCTCTCTCTGTTGCTCTCTCTCCTCTCTCTCGTCAAGAGGAGGAGGAGGGAAAAGAGGCAAGCTGCAGGAGTTTGGTGGATGATGGAACGCCTCAAAGCTGCACAGTTGCTCAATTCCTCCTTCCCTCTCTCCCTGCCTCTTTCCTTCTCTCTCTCTCTCTCTCTCTCTCTCTCTCTCTCTCTCTCTCTTTGGCTCCCTCACTCCTGATCTCTATCTCTCCCACTCATAGATACACTCACTCTCTTGCTCAGATGATGTTGCTCAATCACTATAGCTGCCAAACTGATTGTGTATTGAAACAGCGATTTCTTCTATCTCTATTTCTTCCCTCCCACTCTTTCTTTCCCTCTCTCTCTCTTCTCATCATGGATGTCAGATAGGGAGCTGATTGGGGAAGCACAAATGATGCTGTTAGAAGAGCAGGAGCAGGCAGTAACCTCTCTGCTCCGACGTTCCTGGCCAAAGAGGTGCATTATGTCGGCTTTGTAATAAGCTGCCACGCTCGCTGCATACTTTAATGTCAGATGCAAAGAGCACATCTGTTTCCTTTAAAGGATGAACAAGTCCTATCAATGTCATATGCATATGCTATGATGCACACAAAAGTGGAAAGACTTGCGCTCTCAGCAAATAGGTGCATCAGCAACTCTTTGGTTTTGCGCGCACACGTATAGAAAGTGTCTGGTTCTAATCGAGCAGACTTGCACTTTGTAGGGCGTCTGCTTACATCACACTGAAGCCTTACTGTCAATCAGAACAATTTAATTTTGATCCATGTCGATTCATTTTAATACAGTACACAGTGTTCTGTGTGCAAAACGTGTGTAATATGAAAAGACTCCATAAATGTGTATGTGTGTGTGTGTCTTGTGTGTCTCAATGTGTCTTCCAGTGGTTGTGATCCTACACTAGAGATATGAATGCAATTAATCTGGGTTATACACATGACAGCAATAATACACAGAAGATATTTCAATAAAAAAATTAAAAATAGGACAGGAATATAACTGTATATTCAGCTCCAATGCTTCAACTAAAACTGTCATATAACATTTTGATAAAAGTACCAATACCTTAACACTGGTAATAAATGCATTCAATGCTGTGCATGAAATTATACCACTCTCATTTTGTTCACTAGTACTCATATATAGTGTCTCATAATTAAATGTGCATTTGTAATAACTCAAGCTCCATGGAAATGAAATTGCGGTACATACAGGGATGAGGCCATATGTAATTTTCAGAGCTGAAGATTTTAGTTAATTTTCAATACAGTCTAAATTTTTTACAAGGATAATTCTTGTAAAGACCACAAAGGCATGATTGTCATGCTTGTCTTGATTTTTTATTGTGTGGAAGACCACAACTTTGAGGACATATGCACAAGTGGGTGCTTTATTGATGAGTGTGTTTTCCATGTCAGGAATTATTGCTATAAAACACCAGCTACTGCATGCAGATGTAGCACTGATCCCATACAAAACATCTAAGTCCTGCCCTCCACAGTGATCGGCTGTTGCTGGTGCCATCAGATAGCAGGCTGGTGGATGATAAATTGAGTAATTTTATGCGAGTGAAGCAAACCACTCAGCTCCAATGTGTCAAGACGGGTATGGAATCCCCAAAAATCATATCAGAATACAATAGATAGGACAGCACACCAATAATTTATTTGTTTTTTTATTCCGCAGCAGACGTTTTGGGCAGCCACCCTTCTTCAGCATGCAGAGTTTAAGGAGAAAATCAATATCAACAGGTGTGCCCTTTATGACGTCAGCAAGCTGCAGCTATGTCATATTAATAATGAGCCACTTAAAATTGCAGCGTATAAAATGAGTTGCAATTTACAAAGAAACAAGACAAAGAAAAATCCTCGTTCATGCCATTAGGTGCCAGGGTTTCCAAGTAATTGATCCAGAAGCATTCTCTTTAGAGCAATAATTTTTCTCTGTCACCAACTCTGGGGGGNTGGGGGGGATATAGACTACTTCAATGCTCATAAAACGCAGTCCACTGACATTGTGGCATTGAAGCGTCTCGCTATAGAGGATTTCTCATCATGATTACGAAAAGTATATTTATGTTCACACATTCTGGTTTGTTTTTGTCTTCTCCACATACAGTAGATTACACGGAGACTTCAGCACATAAACTACAAAAGTAGTGTTACAGTGTAATCCTGCTTTTGACATGGACTGTATTTCCAGTTACAGGATGAATCAGGGGATTGCCTTTGATAAGAGAGTGACACTGCATACAGTTGTGACACCTCTGAACCTGTTGGCTAAAAAATGTGTAGCACGCTGTCTATGCAAGTCTGACTTCACCACACGGTCTCCGAGACTAGGAGCCCTCTTGTGGCAAAATCTTGGTAGAGAATCAAATGCTTTGCTTATACAGGTATTAGGGTCAGAACTTAGAATATGACAATGTTTTTGAACAACATTTTTGGCCAAATTAGACACAGGACTGTAGCTAGAAACAAGTACACATGGTGTAGACATTTTTTTAGTTTTGGGACAAAGAAGGTCCTTTCGATGAAATTGTTTTGCACATTAAGGATTTTTCCAATAAGTTTTTGTCATATCCACACTGTTTGAAATTTTCACAAAGTTCATCAGCTTGGCGTTTAAAGGAATCATCAGAATCACAGATGCGTCTGTATCTTAATAGTTAGCTAAAAGGCAGACTGTTTTAAGGCAGGAGAATGATAACTGCTGTAACGTAGGAAAGTGTTTCTGTCTGTCTCCTTCTTATAAACTTGAGTGTGTATGTGTTCACCTGTCCTTTTCACCTGTACATCCAAGAATTTGGTATTGTCCTTGCTATGATTCAGTGTGACTTTTATTGATTGAACCTTGAAATTCAAGTAGTCATGAAGCTGATTGAGGGCATCCACATTTCCACTCCACACGCCAAAAAAAAAAAAAAAAAAAATCATCAATATAACGACAGTAACTTTTGATGAACTTAGAAAATGGGTTGTTTTCAAAAACTAAATCTTTTTCGAATATATCCATGAATAAATTAGCATAATTTGGTGCCACTGGGGAACCCACAGCCGTGAGTAATTCTACGCCATGGATTTCAACATGCGTTAAGAGAGTTAGTCCAGAAAACCAAGACAGAGACAGTCTGCATTGTAACAGAAATGGAAAGGTATTTATCACAAAACCAAGCAGTTGATGCTAGCTAAAGAACGGCCAAATCTCTGCAATATTGTTATTAAAAAGAAACCAAGTTAGGGAATAGACCAAATGTTAATTTGAGCAACTTACTATTTAACATCAATAATCATTATACTGCCTTGTTTGACAAATGACCTTAAGATAGAGTCCTGCTGCAACATAGTGTATAGAATCAACAGCTCAAAATGCACATACAGTAAATTAGGAGTGTTTTAAAATACTGTAACAAAAGAAAAAAGAGCAAAAGAAAAAGGTCAAGGTCAAGGGATCCTTTTTTGAATAATTATTTACACTATAGTGTACACTAGTAACACTAGAGTTACACTCTAGTGTTTTGCTAAAAGTAAAATAAACTACTTTGAATATGTGTAAATCAAAAGGAAAAGATCCTACTCAGTTAACAACCATGTAACCTGCATACTAATTGTGTAATGATAAATGGGTATGCAAATTTTCCAGGATATCCCTCTGGAAGGATGACTGCTAGATGACAATGCATATCAATTTCTTTCCCTCACAGGCTAAACTATAAATTTTGGGCATAACTGAGAAAACAGTAAAATTCACATTCCACTCAGCCACAGTCCAGTCCTGTCTTTAACATCCTTTCTCCTTGGGTAGCATCATGACTGTCCTGTGGCACAAAGGAGCTTTTGATTGGTTGTGAAGGTGAGCTCTGCACTAGCACATGATGGTTACCCGCTAGACGACCTCTGCCAGCTGTCACATTTTCAATAATGGGTATCTCTTTTGTCATTCTAACAAGGCACGTCTTGAGGGTTTTTTTTTCTTTTTTCTTCTCAGAACATGTCATGTCAAAACCTCCTCACTGGAGTTTGGGGAAGGGCTGGTGGCCATCATCTCTGATTATTCAGTCCTTTTCTCTCCCCTTCCTCTGTCCTAGAAGCAGGTGAAGAACTGGCTGGCTTGTCTAATCGAATTGGATTTGATTAACTTCAAATTGACAAGCAGGACAATTATTAATTATTAATCTTATGTTTTTCTTTCTGTAGAGAGGCTACATATAAAATGCTGCCATTGATCCTTGTGATTGATGTTTCAATGCTACTTGAATAAAATGTAAAAATTTTAGGCTTCAATGCCACGTGAAATACAGATCAAGAGGTAAAAGGAAATGGTGAAAAGCATGTATAGTAAATGAGTATATAGTTTGACTGTGCAACTGTTCATCTAAAACACATACGTCTTTTGTTTTTTGTTTTGTTTTTTTTGTTTTGGTGGTGGTGAGGGGGCAGAATGTCCCAGGGGTTTGCTGCCAACTTAAATTTGGCTCTCCTTCATAAGTCATTGCATTGTTTCCTAAACTGGCAACACTTTACATACAATCAGACTAAGAACTGATCAAACATGCTGCCTTCTCCTAAAATAATTTAGCATCTCTTGCTCTTGCCAGCTTGTTTGCAATGTCATTCACTCTTCTGCACTTCCTACATAAGAACATTGATTCTAACTCCTTGGGACAAATTTTTTTTCTACATTAAGCCCTTTAATCACAAAATTGAGTTTCCTGGTATAGAGAGCACTTTTTTTTTTTCTTTTAAAGAAGAGGTACATAGGATATATTTTTAAAAATAATACTTACAATATANCTTTTTTTTTTTCTTTTAAAGAAGAGGTACATAGGATATATTTTTAAAAATAATACTTACAATATATAACTACTCCGTCAAGTAGATCTTCTACTATGAATTGGTGGGGAGTTGAAATTTAGTTTTTCCCTACAGTTAATTTCAAGCAACCAAAAACGATGAATTGAATTCAATGTCGTCTTCTTTGGGTGCTGTTCTCTGCCTGTACTTCTCACTCACTCAGGCATCTGAAGGCTGACGGATTTCTAAACCTGCATGGCTCGCTAAGAACTTATCGGCCCCTTCTCTACACACAGGGCTCAGGTATTGGATTAACCCAGACCTTTACAACAATCAGACATGGCGAAAAGTAACTCTCTGGTTACAATATACAGCACAGGGGCAGTGGAAAACTATAAATAAAGAGTTGAAGTAACTCAAATAGTATTACAGTTGTACTAAAATGAAGACCGTTCTCCAGAGCAGCTGTTTTGAGAAAGACTGAGTTACAAAAAAAAAAAAAAAANAAAAAAAAAAAAAAATAAAATAAAAAATAAAAAAATCATACACTTAGGGGCCCTGGGACTCTCAATAGTCAATAAGCAATGCTATTGACCACAAATAAAAACAAAATTGTCTCTAGTGGCTGGAGAGATGAGAGACAAAAACCAAAAAGAGGAAAGAGGGAACAGCAGGGGGCGCACTGACATACTGGCTTTTATGCATAAATGCAAATGTATGAGTCAGAAAATGTACTGAAGTTGCATTTGTTATCTGTGCCTGATTACATGCTTGTATATGCATCCATGGGTGAACATACTTGTGTGTGATTTCATGTGTATGTCACACGTTTTCCTCAGAGGAATGCTCCTGCCATATAAAGAACCATACTGGTGATTTTGCATTTATGAGCCAAATAAATACAACCCACATACACCTTATGTTACTGACAAAGAATTTAACAAAACACACTACTGGAGCAGTAAATTTTCTAAAAGATTTTCCATTCTTCAAGACTGCCATTGGTTTCCTTTGATTCCAGAATGGTAAAAATCAACTTGTAGAGACTTGAAATGTGCTTGATATAAGTGAACCATCACAGCGAACAAGACATCTATTAAATTTTTTTGTTGAAGCAATATAATTTTACCTTTTCAACACAAATTTAACATGGAGCTACACAGAAGAAAATGTATCTCTCCACCAGAAAATATAGTCTAAGGAGAAGACTGCTTTTACTAAGAAATTAAAACGACCGTCTCTTCTACAATCTTGCATAAGTTTTAGCAGACGAAACATTGCATTTTAAGGTTGGTGTACCACCTGAAGTTTTGATTTTAAAAGCTTAGAGGATTTGGCAAAATAACACGAAAAAATATAAATAAAATACAGTTTTATGTTTTTGAAAATGTTTGGCAGAAAATGTAATGTGCAGACGGGTATCAGTTATTGGGCTTAAACATGCAAAATCACTGGTATGGTTCTTTAACTGGCTTTGGCAGAATATTTTTCTAAAGGGTTTCTGAAAGGAAAAAGAACAAATTAAAATTTCCAAAGATCCAATTTGAGTCTCATTAAAATATCACTTAAAGCAGGAGCTGGAATTGGGACAGTCTTCGTTGAATGATGTTTTCCTAAACAGAGCCTTACTGAGGTCATGCTGACTGGGTCCACTCTGCCGAAGAGCCTACTAATAAAGAAGAGAAACTCACACACTCCAAACACTAATGATTACAAACCATGGTCGAAAGAAATTCAATTACGTTTCAAAGCAGGACCTGCTGACCTTGTGTCAGGGAGCAGAAGTGGAGACGAGGATAGGGAGAGAGGGATGGTTAAAGGGAGGGGTGGGTTATGGAAAGATAGAAGGTGCAAATTGATGAGAGCAGGTAAATACAAGATTTTAAAGGAAGAGAGGAAACACCTTAAGGAGTAAAATATGAATCTGGCAAATATGCTCTCTAATCGTCTTTATCAACAAGAAGGATTTAGCGGGTGATGGTACATGGTGAGTTGGTGCTAAAGTAGGTTGTAATGTAAATTGTACTTCATAGCCACTTCCAGGAAAGATTAATCTTTTCAGGAACTCCTTTATTTCACACCAAGTAACCAGGAATATTTTTTTAGTTCCTACTCCAGGGTAGGTACTCTCCGATGTTTCAGGAACTGCTGGGTGGGGCTTGCAAGAGGGAACATCCTTGATTGGTCAGATGCAAGCTTTATTAAGCAGAAAACTGCCATTTTTAAATACGTATAGCTTTGTTTCTGTACACAGATAAACAAAAACATTGTGTCATTTTTTTTTAAACTTATAATTACTCATAATGAAAAGTGCCAAGAAAAACGACATAATGAAACCAGACTAATGGCAAGCATAGGAGCAAAACCAGCTCCGACAGACATAGCAGCAAATGGTACAAAATACAACGTATGCTATTCTGGGACACTGAACACCAAACCATCTATGAGTTTCTGCAATGTTTCTGCTGGCAGCATTTGACAATAGCATGGTCCCTCAAGATGAAGAGTTGTCTGTTTTTTTTGTTATGACGTGGCTGTTGTAGTTTCAAGTAAAGTAGTTTCTACTTTAGTTTGATGCGACAGTGCCTCACGTGGTAAAAAGGAGCTTTGTAGCAAACTATAACACAGTATACACAAAGGTGAAAGTGCTCTGCACGTTGGTAAGCAGTACAAGGAGCTAGGACTCGATGAGATAAAGTGAGAGAACAACAACTTCCAACATACAGAATTCAACTTGAGTTCACTGTTAAAATCATTGTGTGTGTATGTGCAGACAACAGAAGGCACCTACAGATGACTCACCAAGAATCAACATTCTCAGCAAGCTTAAAATATGGATTCAATGTTTCCCATTTCCAAAAGGGTACAACTACATGGGGTGTCAAGACTTTTGAAATGAAAAAGCACCTGTAATATTCTCTCTGAATAACTCAGTATAATATTCTGAAATTTTAAAAATATATTTTTGTGCAAGAGAAGGCAATATTGTTTAAATAATACAACACAGAAACTCCCACCTGTGTTAAAAAGCTTAGATATGCATTCATATTTTGCCACCAGTTTCATTGCAAAATTAAGTTTACATCTGGTTTGTGATTCCTTTCTCACAAGTATTGTTAGGGCTGATTTGTAAAATGTAAAAATGTTCAGTGATGATGTGCAATCGTGTTATTCAGGTTATAATAATAATTGCATTAAATACAGTATGTGTAATTGATTAATTAGCCTAAAATAGCTCTAATATGTCAAAACATTACTGGATGACTGCAATAAATCTATTGTCATAAATAATGCATTCTGATTTACTGTCTGAGCCATTTTGGGAATGAAATCATGAAAACATTAAAATAATTTCCATAAAAATAATGTGAGGCTGATGTGCATGGATTGTTATTGCAGTGCCATAGTGAAACAATTGGAAAATGCGGTTGATTAGCAAAATACTAATGTACTTATGTTGATGATTTCAGCTTGATGAGATTTCCCATTTGTCTTATTCTCTTTCTTGTTGGTAAATCTGCTCAGGCTCTGCTCAAAGAATCGCCAGATATCCTCCTACGGCAAGCCTGAGGACAAACAATGGCACGCACAATAAAAAAATATATGCGATCTTGTTTGGACAGGCTAGAGAAAATTATAAGGTAACAATGAATTTAGCCATGGTCTCCTGAAGGGGAATTTACAGTTGACTGTGGACCGTAATAGGCTGGGTGAATTTCATCTCCTGCTGTCCGTCAGTTTATGTGACTCCCTCAAACTGAATAACAACTTTACACATACTGTGTAAATTTTCTTTATTGAATTGACCCACTTTCACAAACAAATCTAATTGTAGCTTTCTCCCTTGCAAAAAGATGGTTTTGCTTCACAGTTTTCAGCCATTAAGTGAAAGAATGCTAGTCTGTCACCAATGAAAGAGGGGCATACACGGAGGAACAAAGGGAAAGACAAATTTGAACCTCCAGTCCTTGTTAGGTTACCTGATATGCTAGCGCTACAGAACACAACATCACGTATCATCACAGCGCCGTGTAAAAGAACACATCACAAATTGTTCGTCAAAGCACAGATTTCTCTATGTTTGTATTGTTGTTAGAGATTTGTTAAACCTGCCAGGTTGGCAGAACCTCCTGGCCCTCGAAGGGGTTGTCAAGTAATTAATGTGAGAATAGCCTGGTCAGTCCTGAGGAGTCAGCCCCCACATCTGATAAGGTTGTGATTCTGAGACAGGCATCTGAAGATGTGAGTGATTCAAGATCTGACCCAGTTTTTCCTTGACAGCGAGGGCAAGGAGATCAAAGTGGCCCAGCGATGCTTCGACACAGCAGATCTGAGCTTTTGTTTGCTCTAAACATGTGTTATCTGATGAAGCCTGCCAGCCAGTCTTACAGCGCTGTCGTTCTAATCACTTAACCCTTCCACAGCAGAGGCTCCCTTCAGAAACAACAATGAAGACAAACTGAAGTCATCACCATTCTCTTACATGCTGGCCTCGTTCTGTTGCTATACACTGTATGTTTGTGTTTGCGTGTGCACGTGTGTTACGTGTGTATGTGAATGAGTCTACAGTATACATGCACAAGTATCTTTAAATGAAGTCTACCACGTATGTTTGTATGTATGGTGCGTATGTGTGTGTGTGTGTGTGTGTGTGTGTGTGTGTGTGTGTGTGTGTGTGTGTGGTCATTCAAGCCAGTTTGCATAAATGTAGATTCAAGATTAGGGATGATTCAAATAATAAGACAGTATTTGCTTTTCTTCTGTTACGTTATCAATACACTGACTACCATCTTGGTGTTAATGTACTATTTTCTGTCTTTTAAAATCATTTGAAAGAACTGAACAGTAATAGTTGTATATTGTGCACACTGCTTTTTCTTAATTAATTTTGTAACTTTAGGGGTACATTTCTGCTTTTTTAACCACAAATTTCTTCTGATTATTTTGTTATTTCATATTAGAAGTAGGTGAATATTGGGAGGACAGTAACTGCCTTGTAATGCATACTGCAGAATTTCCTGCTTCGCCCTTTGCTATTATTATCGGGTGCAACCTATTGTGATAGTACAGTATCACTGGTTACCCTGGGATGTGGTTCCCTTCATGTTGCTTTATACAGCAGCATCTGTGTAGATTATTTCTATATTCGTGAGTGTGTGTGTGTGTGTGTGTGTGTGTGTGTGTGG
>VXCM01005571.1:45769-63168 GCA_014773175.1 Lucifuga dentata
GTGGTGGTGGGGGGGGGCTCTGACATCTTTCCACGTTAAAAAGCTGACAGAACTATTGAGCTGTGGCAGCAGGCATTCCATGCTGAAACCCCTCAAATGCTAGATAAAGACATAGGAGGGAGAAAAGCAGGCACATCTTGTAAAAGAAAACAACACACAATGGTAGATTAAAAAAAAAAAAACACTAAGAGGGAAAAAATATGTTTGAAATGCTTTAGGATGGACTATTACAGTAACCAAGATATATCAGTGTCTATGCATGTACAGCAGAATTATGTATACATGCATAAATTACAGGGATGGCCAAGCTTGTACTGCACTTGTACTGCCTTTTAACCATTTGCCACCTTCCCATCCATCCACCAGTACTATATTAATTCACCATCTTTCTTCTAGTTGTTCAATTTAAACCACTGAGGAGGAGAAAGCAAGATCTGACCCAGTTTTTCCTCAAAAGAAAAAAGGCGCAGCACAGAAAAGAGAAGCTGAAACAAAACAAAGAAAGAGAATGCGAAGATGAGAAGAGAGCATCGACCTGAATGATAACAGAAACTAATGAGGGCTCATTTCCATGCCTGACTTTACATCTGGACTACCTGCAATGCAAACCATCCCAGCTTGGTTAGACCAAAAAGGATTTCTAAATTGGGATTGCTTTTGCTCATCCTCTCAAAAGTACTTTTATATAAGGCTCCTAATGTTTGCAATAAGTGGAACATGCCAATCCACACAAAACATTGGCAGTGCTTGCAAAGGCTCTTTGGAAATCATAATTTTGTGTTAAGTTCATGCCAAATTCTTATTAACTATTAAATTTCAAATTTGTGATTAACAAGTTGTCCAGTTAAAATTAAGACAGCTTTAATATTATTGAAACCAGACCTCATTCAAATGTTCTTTCTCATCATTTAGAATTTCCCATAACACAACTTGAGTTTTTGCTTTCTTTTGTAGAAATTAACCACTCCTTCTCAATGGTCCAAATGGATTTGGCCTTTAAGGATAAATCTCATTTTTGAAAACAGGAAAATCAGTCTGACCATATATGATTTTTTGTTTTGTTTTTTTTTTCCCATTATCCTCTGCTTATCCAGGTCCAGGTCACGGTGGCAGATATATATATACATACAGTATACACACACATACACACACACACACACACACACACACACACACACACATATATACATATATACATATATACACATATATATATATATATATATATGGTGTATCATGAAAAACCAACATGCCTTTATTAGGTTATATTAACTGTCTTTCTTGGTTTCTTTGTTAAAATTCATGTCAGAAGTATGAAACACTGCTAACTAAATCCTGACAGAAAGTAGTTTGTGCTCTTTGTTACAGTAGATCATCTGTAAATAATAAGAGAGCACATTTTAGGCCAGGGTTAAAAAACAAAACAAAACATATAGATATGCATATATGAGCCACCAGATGAAAGTTTAGGGAGATGATGCAACTAAGAGCAGTGGTACTGTAATAGGGAGAAACATAGTACAATCTGTGCAATATTCATTTATTAAGGCAAATGTTTGGTCAAGGACTGAGGTGAGTGGCTTATTATTACCACTAAATCTTGTACAGTCCTTGGTAATGTGTAAATCAGATGTTATAAAACATTTATCTAATCAAAAAGCCATTGATAATGCAAACACCAAAGTCACTACAGCATCACAAGTTGTGACTAAACTTAAAAAATGATGGTTTCAATTATATTAAACATATCAGACCAGTCATTTGAAAATGCTGGTATTGCCTAGTTTTACTAAGAGAAAATTTTTAATAGTATTTTAATAAGTACTCGCGGAGTTTTGAATGAGAAGCTAATAGCTCTTCAGATTATGCTACCTATAATGTTATCATGGCCACAATGCTATTTTGACCCATATTTACTATGTGAAACTATATATGTTGAAACTATAACTGTTACTATATAAATTAGACCAGTTTCTTTAACAATCTTGTTTTTTCAAGGAGCGCAGCCTGCACTATAATTCTAGTTTATACTGCTATTGGAGAGCATTTTGATCTGACTTGGAGCTTTTTCAGGGCAAATATGTCTCCCATTTTCTATTACCTCTTCCATTCATTCTAAGTGGGTCATGTATTGTGTCTTAAGAAGCTATTTTTGCCATTTGTTACCAGTCAGCTACACAATAGTTACACCTAGTAGTTGACAGGTGTAAATATCTAGTAACAGCTGAGTAAATATCTAGTAACAGCTGAGTTCTAAAAACTGGCTGCAACTAGGTACAACATGTTTTAATTTAGTTATGATAAATCTGGATTTAGCAAGTACCTACATTATAACTAGGCCAAGTTTGAACTACATGGCCATCTGTCCATGTACTTAAAGTGGGACTGGGACATTTGGCCAGACTATAATATATTCTGGTATTCTTTTGACAGTAGAAGAATATTTTACAAAGCTTGTTTTTTTTTTTTTTTTNTTTTTTTTTTTTTTTTCCTTTTTTTCTTTCCGTCATTACATGTACTACATAATGTATTTCAATAAAGCACTTGGCACTGGGATGCCAAATCTTATGTTGATTCAAATTTCTCCCCCATCCATTGTAAAAATGCCTGCCTACATGCACACATAATATAAGCATAAGCTGTGCAGGTTAATTGCATTTTTCCACTATAAAAACCACTTAAGTATCCCTTTGTGGATCTGTAGCCTGTATAATATGTGAAGATGCTGTACAAAACATCTGTTTGCATCATTGAGGAGAAAAAGAAAAAATTATCTGGTGTAACACAAATCAATGTTCAGACATTGCAAAAAAAAAAAAAAAAAAAAAAAAAAAAAACACAATCAGAGGGATTATCATGACTGAGCAGCTGACAGCCACATTGTTTAAATTTATGGAAACTGTAATGGATATATGATTTTAGTTTTTTTTTTTTTTTTTTTTTNTTTTTTTTTTTTTTTTTTTAATGGCTAATACAGTAAACCCGACTTTGTGCTGCCTACTGAATTTACTCTCAACAAGGAAAAATACATTGGAAAGAACTATATATGGGAAAATGTGGATTAAAAATACAGGTTTTGTGTTTCAATATGAATTTAATTCTTATGTAACATCCATGAAAGCCATGCCTGCAGTAATAATGTAGGATGGATGCATGTGACTCTAAAGCAGGGGTAGGCAACCTGCGGCTCCGGAGCCGCATGCGGCTCTTTTGCCCATCTCCAGTGGCTCCCTGTGGCTTTGACAAAAGATTATATGGAAAAATTATATGGAAATGAATTATATGCAAATGAACAACAGTTATTTTTTAACTTTTTAATTTTCATTTATCATTGATGTAAATGATTCTTACATTCTCCAACTGTAAAACTGTGTAGCCTATACACCGAATTTTAAAAAAAGTTTTTATATTTCATCAACTAAAACATGCATCATAGCCTAAGTCTACTGCCTGGTGCCTTTTCCTCTTAATTTTGCCGAACCTCAATAGCGGTGCTATTTATGTATACACATAAATGGCTAATCTTTAGTCTCCCTAGCTATGGATTCTAAATCTACAAAGAGAAAAGTCACAGAGGAAAATAGAGAATTTAATTGTGTGTGGACAGATTTGTTTGCTTGTACAGAGAGGCACTCACTTAATAGGCTGTTACCTTCATTATAAGGCTCAAATATGTTTTGCGGCTCCACACAGATTTTTTTTTTGTTTGTTTTTTTTTTTGTTTTGGCCAAAAGTGGCTCTTTTGATAATAAAGGTTGCTGACCCCTGCTCTAAAGGTTAGTGTAATTTTAAATGTGTGGGATTGAGTTGAATGATTTTTTGTTTGTTTATTTTGGACAAAAAAAAAATCTTTTTTTTTTTTGTTGTGACATATTCCATTCTGTTATTATTTAATAGATAATAGGTAAGGTAAGTCCCAACAAAATGTCCCAATCAATGCTGCAATCTTAGACCACCATTTTGGACTGAACGATTTCATCGTGATTCTCTCACTACTGTTCAGTTTTGTCTGCAACAGTCCAAAATCACACAGTCTGTAGGAAACTTCAGCTAATATCTTTCTGGGGTGAGGCTGTTTTGTACCAGAACACTTACTGTATTTTGAACAACAGATCTTCATATGAAATATGAAAAAAAGCCTTTAAATACATTAAAGAGAAGGTATCAAAACCTCCATATTTAACAGCCAGGTGTGATCTCTGCCTGCTTTGTAATGCACCATTTCCCATAAAAGGCCACAGGATATGAGGTCTAGATCTAGAAAGCTTTAAAGAGGCCATCGTTTATCTGCTCTGTTTCTGTGCAGGTGTGCAAACTTATGGGGCATGTACAAACAGGTCAGTGATTATGATAGGGAATGTTTCATGACCAGAACTAAGGAAAAGTGATATGTAACATGCCACTGATTAAGATACATTGCAGCCTGTTTTTTTTTTTTTTNTTTTTTTTTTTTGTTTGTTTGTTTGTTTGTTTGTTTGTTTTTTTTTTTTCACTAGTCATAGTGAAACATATAAACTTTCTCAATTAGAAATGACGTGTCACTGCTACTTTGAAAGGACTTGCTCGGTTTCTAAAATAGCTCAGAAACGTCATGCCATTGATGTGCTTAAAACCACAGCGCACAAGATATGAACATGACCATGAAAGGTCGCCTCATTACTGTTCCCACATTAAGTAATCTGATGTCAATTTTATGCCAGATTGACCTTTGTTTCTATTTATGTCTGTTCTGCAACAGTGCACCTAAAGGCTGCTCAGCACTAAGATGACATTTCTACCGAAATATTCTGCTGTACTAAGGGGAGAAAAATGCTCAGGCACTGAATGGGTAGTTAGTAACATATACTCCATTTAGGCCAGTACAGTGACATAAATTATGTTCCTTACAAATCTAGGATGCTGATGATTTCAGGCTGCAAACTGTTAAAAACCAGTGTAGCTGGATTGTCAGATGATGTAGATTATTGGACAAAAACTCTGCAGAAAATTGCTTACAGAAAATGTCTTGTGTTGAATAGATGGTATAGCTGGGTTAACAATGGGTGCTGTAGGACAAATACTGAAAAAAACAATAACTAATAGGCATTTTCAACCTGCAGTTCATTTGTTCTGGTCCTAATCAGGGTAAACTGGTAAAATGTTGCATTTACTGGTTGGTTCAGTTCAGTTTCACACAGGAAAAAAATCCAAATGAACCAAAATATACCAATAAAAGTCATGTCAGAACAGGAAGAAGTTTCAGTATGTCAGGGTAGAAATAGCTTACATTCCTAGTTGTTGTCATCATTTCAGCCACGCACCAAGCAAAACTTGGCAACAGAAAACTAAATTTCACTTCAAGACAACATCAAACATCAAAAAAGCCACATTACTGCATCACATTCTTTGAAGAAGACGCGCTTCTTTCAGGCTGAATAAGAGAATGGAGCGCATATTGAGCACAAGCGGCCAAATGCTAACCTTCAACATGTTAATCTGAAGACATGTTATGTAAATTTGATATGTTATGACCTTTTCACAGCATCTCTTTGATTTGCAATCGATAAGCAAAGTTAGCTTAATATAAATCACACACGATCCTTTCCAGTTCTAGATCAATCAACAGCTCAACAAATCGCCTTGTCCTTTTTTGGAACTATATGGATCATGTTCACACCACAAATAAACCGCTCCAGTTTTGAACAGCGCCAAGACCACCTCTTCAAACCAGTCTCGCTTCTTCGTTTTTTCTTATGCTGTGTTATACAACACAGCATAAGAAAAAACTGTGATGTGGAACTACAGACCATAAAACAATATAAGGTTTACAGCAAGTTTGGTGTATCCACAACTCAAGAAAATAAAATAAATAAATAAAATAAGTATGTTATATGTTTTATGGTGCAGATCTAGTCAGTTTGAAGTGAGAGAAAGTGTGAATCTGAATCTAAATACTCTAATCATTTCTGCCCACTGGAGCAGGAAACAGAGTCACTAAATTCCCTTCTGGTGATTGGCTCTGGCATCTCCAGCTGAGCTTCAACAACACACGCACACACACACACATTCACAAACCTGCACAGAAGGGCCACCTGCAAGAGGTCTTACCTAGTCGCCTGAAAATTAATGGTCCTCCAGAGCGGAGAAAAAAGAATTTCTGAGGTTCAACTCTTCTGCCTTTGTAATTTACAGAGAATATTTCAGATTTACAAAGAGATGTATGTTAGGCATGCATCATCTGCCTGGAAAGGTTGTTTTGCTGGCTGGTCGACTTATCTGGCTGAGTTACTGCAGGGCTGGCATATGCCTATTTTGTCTACTTCATTTGATTTAATTCACTTAATAAAACTAATCTGTCTAATTCACACCAACTGACATAACAAGAACTGCAAATAATTCTGATAATAATAGATAATAAGTTAGAGTGGAAATTAGCCTCACTGTTGGTATGCATTTTACTACACTGACTTCTACTGTAAGTACATTGGTTGCTACTGTTAGGTATGTCTTTATGTTTGGTTTTGATCATTTTACTAAATTTGAGATGGCTTAAAATCCATGAACAGAAAAGGGCACAAAGTATCTTTGTAGGTACCTGATAAGTACCTAAAACATGAATCTGATAAACTGCTTGAAAATGCATGGATTAATTATTCATAGCAGGTTGGTGTATCATATCATATCATATACAAAATGAGTATGAATATTCATTAAGCAGCAAAACAGTGTACAGGTGAATGTATGTAACCTGGATGTTACAACACATTTTACGTATGACTCTGACTCCTCGTCATGCTTTACTAGTAGTGCTTCCTCTGTCACAATGCATTTTATGAGTGTCTTAATACTGATGTACTGAGTACTGATGCATTACTAGCTGTGTCTCATTTGCAGATCATAAATGTCATATTGGGCCAGCAAGGCCTGTCCTAATTCAACAGCTCTTCCAAATGCAGACAAGAAATTCAGCTTGCTGTGGCCTGAATTTGCAGAATGCAAATGGTATATCCTATTCTGCACTGGTTTGTTATTTTTTAAAAAGCATTCAACTTGGAAACTTGTAAAGTTGTTAGAAATCACTTGACCGTGTTATATTTACCAGGTATATGTGCTCAGGTGGTCATCGATCATTGGTAATCACTTCAACTTGAAAATTTGGAAAACAGACATCTTTGACACCTTTTTCCATTAGCCTAGTACACTTTTTTGCCAGTTGTCCATCAAATAAAATATGAGTTCATACTGACTACTTGGGTATCATGGAACTTGCCCCAGTTTCCTTTTAAAACATTGTATTTTTGAAGGCAATGTCCTGCTAATAAACTGACACTAAATAAACAGACAGACTAAGATGGAATGCCCTAATGCACCATCAGTTAGGGTCTCTGTAGGCTGCAGACCGTCTCATTTTAGGAGGAGGCTCAGATTGAGCTGAGCCTTTAGGGTCCAGCCCCTGAATTGGGACACAGCTATTTTACATACTGTATGTCTGCGTGTGTTGCTATATGTGTCCAAAGGAGGTATATCAGCGCTGCATCAGTGGGTACAAGGAGGGCAAGACAGAAAAAGACAGAGTGAAAGAGGATGTGAAAGAGAGAGAGAGAGAGAGAGAGAGAGAGAGAGAGAGAGAGAGAGAGAGAGTCCCACCAAGTTAAAGTCCCAAAACCTCTCAGTTGAGTTGTGAAACTAAGCTGTTAAACCATATTTGTCCTCATCACTGCTCATCGGTCCATCTGTGTGGTTGACTTTGATAACAGAGCACAGTCTTATTGTTTTTCATTTGAACATAACAGCATCCAGAATGATTGTGAATACAGTCAATAACAATAATGTAGCATATTAATCTGATCACATAAATGTGGAAATTAATTTACATAATTTTACTTTAGTTTCTGAGACGGAGATGAGCAAAACACTGCAATGGGTGCAGATGAACAAATTAGCTCTTGCTTTCCTCAGCATATTTACATCCGTAATGATTTATTGTATTTTAAAGCATCTTGGGCATGTTCAGCAACGATCGATGCTAATCATTCATATGTGGACAAAGTAGAAGAGCGTCACATTTCATGACATGCAAGTTGAAAAGCAAGGAATTTCCAGTATGTGTGTTCAGAATGACAGTCACATTGGCAGACATCTGATATATATCATTATTTTCCACATACAGTATGAAAGTGGTGCAAAACATAGCTGAGATTATGCAATATCATGTATTTTATGAGTCTGTATATGTTCATAATGCATATCCAATATGCCACGTGTGAGCAAAAAAATTTGAATTGGTTCACTTGTACATAGGGCTGTAAATGTAGCATAAAAGAGGATTAGTAGCAATAATGTCCATGTAATCCTAAATGTTGGACTGTAACTGCAAAAGCAGTCACAACCCTGATCATTATACTATTACTAATGCTAATCCACATATGTACATTAAATAAAAGAGAAACATGGGCATAGGCAAAAACAGATAGATACAGTATGTGTCAAGTGTTATATGAGTGCCGATGTAGGCTCCTCTTTATCTGACACTTTTGAGTATTTTCCTATGGCTCACACAAGCTAGAAAAGAGCCTGTAGGAGAGGGATGGAATCTCAAACAAACTTGATGTGAGTTGGACTGAAAGCGACATAGTGTCCTCATATGGCATAAAAACTGGTACAACCAAAGACATCAGTGCTGAGTCAGTGGAAGGAGGTGAGCAGCTGAAGGAGCAAAGTGACATGACAGAGGAAATGAGCAAGACCAAAAGAAGTTACTGTGAAGTGCATTAGTGTGGAGGAAGGATTAAATGACATTGGGGAGGACAGGACTGAGAGAGAGAGGAATAAAATGATGCAAGGCCTAGAGAAAAGTTAGTGGTCACGTAGAAGTTAATGCCAAATATATGGGAAGGAGTGGTGAAAACAAGCAGGCAGCCAGTGAGAGCACAGGAAGGATAGAAAATAAAAGAGAATGAAATATGTACTAAGATGAAAAACACATCTGCCCCAAGAGCCCTTACCTTGTTGTGTTATCCTCTGCCGCATGCTGGAAGGTGTCTGCATAAGTAATCATGCATGAGTGTTTTAATTAAAAACAAAGATCACACCTTTGATATATTTCAAGTTCATAGTACTGACATGGGACTGATTCCTTAGTCCAAATTACGGTAAGTACTTAGGATTCTTTGCATGAAGTGGAGCCTCGCAGTTAGACCTTAGATCCAATGCTGCACTGTCAAAAACCCTGATCTTAATCAAACTCCTGTAACTCTAACCTTAAGCATGTATGAATGACCTAAGCATTTGATTGGCTGCAAAACAAAATGATAGAAGGGGTTGCATCAATTGACATTTTCCCAAATCCTATAATAGATTGAGGGTCTTGACTGCTTCTACTTAGGACAGGAGCTTGCTCTCGCTCTCAAGGGAATACACATTGTAATTCAAAATCAATATACTGATATGATGGTTGTGCATGTTCTACCACTGACCAAGGTGGTTCAAACAGACACAAAAGACAAGCCTCTGGGTATGCAAGAAGCTGCCATTTCCACAAGAAAAAGAAACACCACTTTGTAGCTGGCTTCCATAACAGTACTGAAATATTCCTTAGTAGGAGATTTTGTAATCACAGCTATTTATCAGCTCAGTGCACACAATAACTTATCCCTCCATTAATCCTGTGCTGGAGTGCCTGTAGTGCCTATCTAAATACAATTACAAACAAGGCTCAAGAAATCACCATCATCTTGACAAGTGTTTGCTCTGTGTTCTTATCAATATGTACAACCTACAGATGGTATTGTCTCGTGGGCCCAATAAAATATTAATTTCTCTACCTTGAAGGGAAATGTCTGTGAATAACAAACAAATAAGGGTGGCAACAGTCTCAGGGGCAGTACAGAGGGTTTTACATTTTGCACCTCATTGTCTTTCTGAGCCTTTTCTGAGACTGAAGACTAACCACCAGTAATGAGCAGGCCCTCATTCTCAGGGGAGATCCCATTTGTTTGACCATGGATATGGAACACACTGGAAGTTAATTGACATTGTGACTTCAGATTGTTTTTATGCTAAAATCTCAAAAGGACTGTAACTAGGGCTGCATAAATAGACTATTTCTAAAACTGTCCTCAGTGCTTCACTGAGCAAATAATTTACTGACTGAACAAAGTTTAAAGACCAATTACAAAAGCCTTTCAATCAAATTTTAATGAATATCAGAGCGTACCATATGAATTAGTGTATTGGTGTGCATATATGTGTGCATGTGCGGGTATAAATTACAGCTTTCTCAAAACCTGAAGAATAATCAAAACCATAATCTTGTCTCAGGTGAATTCTAAAAGAAATAATCAATCCAGTAAGCTTATGATTTTTATGTGCATATTGCATGTATGCAGATACATCAGATTCCCAAATGATTTTGATTACATAGTAATAAGGACAGTATCTATGGCAGTTTACTGTAGAAGAATAAAAATATTGCAGGTGTATTACATAGATTTATGGATGTGTTGTGCTTACATGTGTAGCTATGTAATGTACATGAATGCATCTAGCATCTGCATCTGTGTGCATGTGAGTACGATTGTATGTAGCTGATGTGCATCTGTGTCTGTGTGAGAATGTATTTTTACTCACAGATGCATTTGTAGGATGTGATGTGGTTGCATTTGAGCATACAGCAAGCTGCATGCTGTCAGCATCCAGTTGTGCATCCAGTAGATAAACACGTGACTCTCTGAACTGTATTTAAAACCTAATGAATGTAGGCTCATTACTCACCAAGTAAACGGGGGATGGAGAGGGAGAGGAGGGAGATACCAACATGCATACCCCTCATTTGATGAAACCACCTCAGAAGGAAGCTATTTTTCTGTTAGGACATCTGGGCCAAACTGTATTTGAAAATAATTATAGATACAAGTTGTAATTTGTTTAGAGTATCAAATGTTCAATCTAACTTTTCTGTTTATCTTGACACCTATTCTGGTTTCATATGGAATAACCACCTAATAGTCTTTTCTCCTGATTCCAGCAGTTAAGCTTTAAGTCTCAAAATGAAATAAATAATGATTTGACAATAAGATGGTAAGGTACAAAGAGGCTAAGCCAAAATGCTTGTGTTATGTAGAATGTGGATGACATGCAAGAAGAGCATAAAGATGTATGTTTGAAATTAAAAGCAAAAAGCTAAAGCATGTCTTTTGGAGATTTCTTTGGAGATATGACTTTCATGATGTAAATCATTGCTGTAGCATGAAGAATTTCTCTATATGTATACAACATCAACTATTAAGAAGGGTGATAACCATCTTATCTCAGCTTTTACATTATTTTTGTGATGCAAGTAATGTCAGTGTCTAAACACGCCCCATAGTTCTCTGATTGGCATATTTGGCTGTGCTCAGTCAAAAGACATTTCTTCTTCACAAGATCTAGTCTGGCTATGAGGCTAGTTCTTGAGAACAAGCCATGCCCACTCACTGACACCATGCTTCAAGGGTGTGCATGGTCAAAGAGCTGAATGGAGGTGAAGAAAAGAGCTGGTTTCCTCCACTGTGCCGGCTGATGCGCCCTCCTTGAATCAGGTTGACTGATATGTACTTACATCAGATCAATTTATAATTGTACAATTTGAAGACTGTTTGTATAAAAACGTGTTTTTGTGTCAATAAGTGGACAGACTGTGATTATCGTCACTGTGTCTCTGTGTCAGACAGCCTTTATCAAGCTCTGTGTGGCAGAACAGTTTGCCACATAATGTCATACACTACTTGTCAGTGTGGATTAGAGTTTTTCAGGTTTGAGGGTTTTTCCAAGCCAGTCTGATTGCAAGAATGCTTGATAATCATTTGGTGGTATAAAGTCATTATATTAAGACCAGCAACTGAGGATAGTGGCACTTTCTGACTAGCACCCAGGCTACCACAGTTGATAGCATAGCAAAATACTACCACTGCTACTACTGGTAATACTACTGATATTAATACTAATAATTAAGGCAAGGTCCACCACTGTTTTCCATCTGCTCCAAATACTGCCACAAGTCTTATTTGTCGTATTTGTTTAATGCTTAATTTTGATCTCTCATTTCATTCTTTACCTTTGTGCCCAAACCTTGACACTCACCCAGGGGCAGATCCAGGTTTTAAGGGCTGTTCACATTCGCTACGTCTAGAACTTCACCCCCACCAGACATTTGAATAAAATAAGTTGATGACAAATTTTGCAAGACACTTTTTTTTTAAGCTATTTTTGTAGCTACGGAAATTCGATCTATTCAAGGGCTTCACAGCAGTGACAAAAGCACAAGGGACAGAAGTGGCCAAAATGATGTGTGAGCAGGACGGCTGGCCTCACTCTCCATGACAGCATGAGGAGCACAGCAGTCTGGGAGGAATTTAAGAGACAATCTGCTGCTCCTGTCAGTTGATGTAGCTTGTGAACTCAATTTTATGTCCCCAGGGATCCAAAACTTGTGAAGAGGACTTTTCAGCTTAGTTTACAGTAAACAATGTCTTGTTGCAGTAAAGACAGCCCAGAATATGTTTCCACTAAAAGAAAGTGAGGAGAATATAGAGAGAAAATGCCAAAGAGATGCTCATTATGGTCCAAAGGCCCTCAAAGTACATATACAGTACATATATATATATATATATATCTATATAAGAAAAAGGCTCAGCATCTGTGCAGACGTCTCTATCAGGCTGGTGCACTGTTTTACTGTCTGACAAATCAAAGAGCCCATATATGATGGCTTAAGGAAGACTTCAACTTCATTTCCACATTGCAGTATTTTACAGTAAACAATAAAAATGCCTGGCTCAGAGTGCAACTGATTTGTGCAGCTGGATATTTCAGACACGGTGTAACACACACTCAGCGTAAACACTGTGCTCTGAAGAAATGTGCAGCGACTATTCCCGCAGGACTGGGAACACTAATATGAATGATTGAAGGACACAAAAAAGGGGCAGGAGTAAAGAGCAAGAGGAACTGTGGAGTGGTGAAGAAACAAGCGTGGGGATAAAAAGAGAGATGCAGAGGATAAGGAAAGAGAGAGAGAAATGGGAGAAAGGGTTGAGAAAGAGGGATGTAATCCATGATCCAAATGGAGGGCGGCTTGCTGTTGGGAGCAGCAGGGGATTGGGACTCTCAGTTAATGTGATGGGCATGCTGGGTAAAAATAGCCCAGGGAAGCAGGCTGGGAGTCCTCCATGATGAATAATACACAGAGGAAGAGGGGGAAGGAGGAGTGAGGGGAGGGGGCACTGGGCACATAGATAGTAATATAATTAATTACAGGAATTGTGCTTTCTCATTGTCTAATTTCTATAAAGACAAATACAGATGATTTTTTTCACTCCTTTATACAGAAAAAATATCAGTATATGAAGGTTGCAGATATGTCAAAAGACACCACAACTCATGTGAGACCAGAACACAGAGCGTTACAAAACCATTTGGGTCTTAACAGAAGTGAAAGGAGAAATGTGGGCTTTTATCCCCACTCTGTCCACTGAGACACAAGGATATGCACTAAGCTCTTTCTATCAAATATTCACACGGGGAGAAACAGCTTGTGATGGATCCCCATGGATCTGCCTAAAACACTTTGTACTGCTTGTCAATACAGGTACATTTTGTTCTATAAACTCAACAGGCAGCACTGTTAGAAATTTCATTTTCTTTCGATGAAAACCGCTCACTGCTTTTGTGTGAACTACTTAGTATTACTAGAACATTATAAGACAAAAAAAAAAAAAAAAAAAAAGACAGTCCAAGTGAGCAAATGAATACTAAAAATGCGGTGTTTTGTGGATAGTGTCAGCTGCTTTGTAGGTATTAAAACTCACTATAAAAATGCTATTTATTTTTACATGTACTATACTTACTGTAGTTTCTATCACTTTGTTTATTCTACATTGTAAAAATGAAGAGTAGAGGAAAAAAACCTGAAGAAAAGCTAAAATATATAACTTAATTATATAAATTTTGCTTTTGGGTTTGTCTGACATGGAAATTTCACTTTTAGTCACAAGCATCATGCACATTTGCAGTTTTGACTTGAGTTAACTTAAGTAGGTTACACAACTTAAAAATCAGCAGGAGCCAGGAATCAAATCTTTCAAAGCCTTTCTGTGTACATTCTCCACAAAAAAAGGAGTTAAAAAGAGAGATGCATGGAGATATGTCAACTTAAATCTTTGCATCTCAGCAACTAAGAGGTTCATAAGTAACCAAATGATTTGAAAAATTAAAAAAAAAAAAAAAAAAAAACAGGAACTGATTACTCAGTGTTAATCAATGGGTTTCTCCTACCAGGATAAAGTAAAACACAGAACTGTAAACTGATATCGTTCTCAAATGGTCTTTTAATACGAAGATTAACAACAGCAGATGTTAATGTTAATGATGGCGTGGATGGTTTGTTTACATTAATAATATCTTAAATTAAGTAGTAAAACAACCCTATATTTTCAATTATGATCAACTCAAACATGGCCAACATGGCAAATTCAGCTTTACATGGTTACAAACATTAAGAATGGAGACTTTAAGCATGCAAGTCGTGTGACTGAGATCTATAAGTAACAGGACTGCGATGAAAAATGGGTTTGTCTTCCTCTCCCTCTTCTTGTCAGTTTGTATGCACGATTTGTCTTGATGTCAAGATAAACAAAAGTTAACACTTCTTCTGATGTAAAAATGGAATTAATTTCAAAAGTTGGTTTTCCTACATTCTATAACTCAGGATGATGCGTAATTAGAACTTTATCGTTTTGAAATACTTTGAATTGGATCATAATTAAAGAGAGAAAGGTATGAGGATGTTCAAAAGTGCTAAAGCAAGAATATAGTTTAGTTAACTGGAACAACTTAAATTATTTCTAAATCCTGACTTGTAATGTGTAATCCTAATCCTCATTTGCAATTCTTATTTATGTCAAAGAGTCTAAGATGATGTTTTTACAGTGAACTTAATTTTATCTGACCTTTCCACAGTAGGTGTACTATATGTGTTTTGGGCTCATTATGGAGTAGAAAATATCACACCTGCAAAACTGAAATCTATTACATGTCAAATTTAACAATGAAGTGTATTTTGGCTACAGTTCTTTAATAAGTGCCAGCAGCAGCTCATTGTTTGAGCTTCCCTCGTGGAAAATTGATTGCCATGAGCATTATGTTGCTGAATGAGTTTGTTTACCCAGTTCAGTTTACAAAAATGACAGGGGAGATGTTGCGGCTACAGAGTTCTAAATTATCTAATCATGCTGTCTCTCAATAACAACACAAAACACTGACGAGTTTGTCTCCGTTTGTGAAAAGGTGGACAAATGACAGTCTGCTGCTTGACTGACAGTCTCACAGATTGACCATAATGGCTTACAAATTGCCAATTCATCTCTGGGGTGGAGCGCTTTTACAATAATGACACGTCTGTGCATATCTAGGAAAATGGTCCACAGTAATCACAATATTTTTAAAATAACTATAGCCTATTAAAATAGAACCTAAATATATGTGGGTCTCTAATGGTGCTTTTGACTGAATGGGTCACTGAATGGAGATTATGAAGCACTTTAAGATGGTCAGAATCCAATCAGGGTTACATTGACTTTAATCCTGCATGGATCGTTGCTAAATCATCATCATCTTCTTCTTCTTCTTCATTAGTATTATCTGGATTTGTGGCTTACTGATTGGATAAAACTTCCTCTGCATGTGTGTGAGTACATGTGCACATGTACATTAACGACATGTGAGTATGTATGTGTGTGTGTGTGTCGGGGGAAAGGAAAGTGTGTGGTGAAGGATGTTTTCCACAACCAGAGACTAAAAATGGACTTAAAGTGCCTTCCATCTCCATTTCCCGCTGGAAATAAAACCCACATTCAAATATTTAAATGACAATGGTGGAGTGACATTGAACCCTTTTAGCAGATTTATCAACTCAAGTAGAAAGCATGAAGGCACACAAAGTGAAAAAGTTGATACCAGTGAATAAAAGCGGACAGATAGAACAGTATATCTACTTTGGAACTTAGCTATTTTATTTATTTGATGCTTTGTTTAGTCAAATCTGCTCTTCACAGTAAAACACAGTAAAACAGCTTTACACATATAAAGTTTGTTTATAAAATCACAAGAGGATAATACCAGCGCTACAATTGGCTTTGTGAGCAGAATGTACAGTAGGAAAAGAACTATTTCAAAATAATTAGTGTTACAAAATGAGTATGGGGGTTGCATGTAACTTTACTAAACCAAATACTTATACTCTACAAAGCTTAGTTTCTTTCATCATTAATCTGGTTTGAAGGTAGGTATGCTTCAATCAAGCTGTCTCAGCTGAAATTTACCAATGACTTGATCTGTGGTCGGTACTTAACTTGTTGAATTTAAAATAATTAAGGCAAATATGTAACTAACTCAAAATGCATTCAAGCTCTGTGAGTTTGGGCTGTTACAGACAGAAAGAGTGCCATACATACACATTAAAAGAGTCAATTGATAAGATATGAGCCTAGCATAGAAATAAAAATCTATCGCAGAGGTGTTGCACTGTATGTTAATTTTTTCAACATAATCTAATTTACACTCAAAACAGGTTCCAATTTAAGCCTTTTTCCTGTTTGGGAAGAGGTCGAAGCAGCCAGCAAATACATAATCACTGCACATTGGCCTAGTTTGTAAGGCTCACAGCTTCTTTGAAACCACTAAGACTTACAGTATATATTATAATTGCTGAGCTCAAATTAATATAACTGATGTGCAAAAACATCAAAGGAATTAAATTCCTTCCACAAAAAAAAAAAATATAATATATCTTGCTGACTTCCTTATGTGTCAGGCTTGCATGTGAATGGCTGTTAAACTAAGAAGAAATGTTCCCAATATCACGCATACAGAAATTACTCTGGCAATTATCAAAATGTAAATGATTTGGTCAAAAATATTTTGACTGTAGAAAGTGGGATAATGTTTTCACTGAACACTGGGTGAGCAGCTTTCACTTAAATGAACTGATAAGGACTGGATTCCTCGTCAAAAGTTTATTACATCCATGTTTTAAAAAAAAAAAGAAAAAGGGGGGGTAAAGGAGGAGGGGGNCATGTGGGGCTGATCCTAAGTGGTTGTGGGTGCTGGGGGCTAGAGGATGTAGGGTGGGGTCCCTGCGTCCTGTCTCACTGTGGTCTCGTGGCCCGTCCTCGGTGCCCGTGGGGTGCCTGGAGCACTGTGGCCTGGTGTGATGCTGGACATCTCTGTGGGGCTCTGAGGATCTCCCTATGGGGGGCAGCTTGCTGATGGGGGCGGGTGTCGTGGTTGGTACTGGGGGATGCTGTTCCGCTCGCACTTGCTTGGCCTCCTCGCATTGGACTTGGGCGTGTGGGGGTCCGGGTGTGGACGGTGCGGCTGGGGTC
>VXCM01005571.1:63336-96589 GCA_014773175.1 Lucifuga dentata
TTGGTTGGGGGGTCTGCTGTGTGTGTGTCTGGCTTCGGGTGTCTAGGTTCCGTCCCTTACCGGGTCTCGCCCTCACCAGCTTGGCGGGCCTTGCTCATGTGCGGGACATGGGTTGGCCCTTGGCCCCTCATGCCCCACCACTGGCATTCTACCCCTGTGGTGTTGTGGCCCGTGAGGTGTGGGGCCGGGGCCCTCCCGGTGGGCCGCTGCCTGCACCCCGCGCCCTTCCCCCTGGGCCTGGGGGTACCTCTTGCGCTTCCATTGGGGGGGGGTGCGCCTCGGGGTGTTGCCTGGCCTGCTCTTCCGATGGTCTATTTGTCTGCTCCGGTGGTGCATGTGGGTGCCCTTCCTGGCTCCTGGGCTCGTCCGTTGTCCTGATTCTTCTCTGTCCCCCTGGGGGCTCTGCTTCCTGGATGTCTTTCCATCTGGGGTGTGCCAGCTGTGTGGCTTCTGTCGGGCTTGGAGTGGTACCCATGCTTTGGTAAGGTTCTGTGTTTAGGTCCCAGCCTGACACACCAGCTACAATTGCGACCCGATCTTAAGCAGTGACCTGGGTCTCTGAGGTTGCTGGGACCTGTGTTTGAGGCCATCACCACCACTTAGTGCTGGGTGTTCTCGGGAGGATCAGGACTCTGGTGATCTGGATTTGGTGTATGAAACTTCACAAATTAAACCACTAGACTGTTTATTGCGGTCACTGCTTGTTCATGTGTTGTTGTTTGTCCTGGTCTGTTGTGTCGTAGGTTTTTAGCCTCTTTCACAGATTAAACCACTACACTGGTTATTACTGTCACTACTCGTCTGTGTGTTTTTGTTTGTCTTTGTGTTGTTGTTCAGGTGTTTAGCCCTCCTTCATAAAAATTGTTCGTTAGTTTTAAATAAAGCATGATAGGTTGGTCATGGAGGGCCAGTGAAGGTCACACACTCACACACATTCACCTATGAACTAAATATTATCTGTCTGTTGCTAGATTAAATTGCATATATATAAAAAACGGTTATGCCAATCTTGGCATATACCACAACTATATATGCAGACAGAAAAAAAAAAGGAAAAAAAATTACATCCATGGGCTGTATGTTATACAGATTGGTGGTATATGCCAAATGCACTTTGGTCTCCTCTCAGTTTTGCGAGGTGTGTAAAGGATGTACAAAAAAAAATAAATTAAAAAAAAAAATTGCATATTTGTCACGCTAATTGTGTCAGATTTTCAAACTAAATTTAATATAAGACAAAGATAGCCTGAGTAAACACAAAATACAGTTTTTAAATGATCATTTCAAAAAGCTATCTAAGTTTTATCACTTTTCAGCTTGGTGAAAGAGGAGTCAGAATAAACCTGCAGCACCAGAATAAACCTTTTCAGCATGGTGTTAAGTTACACTTTAAACATTTTAACGGATTTTGTTGGAACACATTAATACCACTGGTTGTGGTGACATAGTTCTTTTGTTGTTTGAATAAGAAAAAATAAAATCTTGATAATCTGAGTAATTTTTACACCTGAGTTGTTGCTGTTATTTGTCTGTCCATATGTTTGATTGAAGGGCTGTTATAGCGCGGTGCCAGTGTATCAGATCAGCTGTAGTAGTAGATCTGTCTAATCAGAAATAGATTTCAAGTGAAGAGGCGTGACTGTCAGATAACACTCATGTTTACTCGCTCATGTCTTCCCCCAGGAAGCTTCCTCTGTCCTCGGGGCAGAAAAGAGAGCTGTGCAACATCCTTAACGATGGTGGACCAGATTGATTTCTGGGTCGCCGAGGATCGAGGGGGGAGAAACGATCAAATAAGAGCTTCGCAGTGCACCTACTGTGTAAGATGTCTGTCTCTCGCTTCTTTCACTCACACACGCCTACGTACACACACGACACAAATGCGCACACAATGTACAAACACACAGTGCATGCAAACAACCAAGAGGAGGGAGGGGAAGACAAACCCATTTTTCATTGCACCCCCTGTTATTTATTTATTTATATATTATTATATTATTATATTTATTATATTATATTTATATTTATTCATTAACATATGCATTCTCACAAAAATGGTATTGGGGGGACAAGTCTATAGCCATGTTAACATTGTAAATAAAGAAATTAAAAATAAAGAAATCCTTTCAGCATTACTTTGAAGGTCTTTTCTTTTCCGGTAGTAAATCAATGGACACTCTTAATGTGCCTCATTATGTCCAGGAATGCCTTTGTGGCTAAAAGGCTGTCACATTTTAGAAGAATAAACATTAAACCAGAGCTATAGACCCTAAAGCTGACTGCAATGTCCAGCTCTTACTGTATAACAAGGAATTTATTTTTATGGGAAACAGGTTGCCTCTGCAATTTGATTTCACTGAGTGAAGCTATGACCTTAAACTGTGCAGTTTTTAAAACACTGGACAAACACACCGCTATTTTCCACAACACCAATAACTGGTGCTATCTAAGCCTCTACAACACTGCTTACATTTGCCAGTCCTTCAGCGTACATAGTACCATAGACATCTGTCACTATAAAGAGAACTGTCAGTTAATCCGGTAAGATTTTAACGCCAGTGGCACAGATGCTGGCTGTTATGTCACAAAAAACGGATTGTGAATGTGGTGTTAAGCAAGCAAGGAGTAGCCGACTGTAGCGCCATATTAGCTGACCCCAAATGTGTACTGAACATCAAATCCTCTGCAGTAATTCCGCTCGCTGCTCCAAATACCAATCGAGGGCTGCTGGTTGCTGTGGAAACGGCACTCCTGTCCAATATAGCAAGCAGTGGGCCTGCCAGTCTCGTTTTTTCTCTTTCCATTTCGCCTTTTCTCCTTCTTTCACTCTCTCTCTCTCTTACTCGCTTCTTTTTTCTTACTCGCTGCTTTTATCTTCATGTTGCATGTGTAAATATCACAGCATGGATTTGCTGCAATGTTTGCTTTGTGGTTGTTGCATGGCTGGGCCCACGCTGATAGTCCATATATTTATAGACCGTTCCTTTAATATAAGCAGGAGAAAGGAATTTTTCACATGCTAGCATGGCCTGTTGGCTCTGATATGTTTGATGATCTGACAAGATGAAACATTAGCATTTGACTTTCAATTTAAATTTGTAAGGCTGGATTTGTAAATAATTGGATATCTACTGACAATCCTTAAAATGATCAGCTTTTGGTCTCAGGAGAAATGTGGGTCCAGCTGCACTTGGCCACTTTCCAAATCAAAATGACTACTCAGGATTTAGAAAATCTATATGGATCAATGACCAGATGAATTGTTACTGCATGTGCATTTACATACAGTATGTAATAGGATTTTTGTGTATCTGCAGCCATGATGTAGCACAGCATCGTTCACCTATCACATTTGTCCACTTTTTGTCTCTACCTTGCTCTCTCTATAGGTTTCTTTATCTAATTATAAAAATGGTGTGAGCTGAGCCTATTTGTGTTGGTGCCAAATCAGTCCACTATACTCCACTGCCCACTCCCACATTCATCAGACTGCCCTTTTCCACTTGACTGCCTGGCTGCTCATGTGCGAGGCTGTGGTGCCCTCTGCCAGAGCTTTGCCCTTTTCCAGTCCACTGACCCTCCTCAGCCTTATGCTGCCTTCAGCAGGCTAGCTCCTCTAACCTTCCCTGCCTAACAACCAGGCCCCAAGCACCCTACACTGATAAAACTGGTCTCAAGAAACAATTTGATGGGACAAGAGGGGAGATAAGAGAGGTTTTTGTAACGCTGAATTCCTGTTACCTCGGAATTCAGATTTTTCCGACCTCCTACTTGGAAAAACGTGTTGAAACAGCACTTGAAATCAGAGCTCCAATTGGGAAACTTGAACCAAAATTATATACTAAGTTGGAAATATTAAGTCGGAAATTCTGACTGGGAAATTCAAATGGGTGCATTTTGCATTTCCTTTTCATAAAATGCTTCAGTTCAGAGGTGCATGGTAAAATGGTTCCAGCTGGATTGGCAGAATATTGTTATCTACTAATGGATGAATCAGCATGACAAGATACGCCATGATATGATCCCACTGTGCATAAATGTATTACAACATTGGCTACATTATTTATTATATGTAATAACTATAACTCTGTTAACACCTGAGATGAATAACAAGCCACGATGCCCAATGCTTTGATTTCCCATAGCTAGAAAGCCCTGCAAGACTGGCCGACTGAACACTAGCCTTAGGTTATGTGCTTCAGCAAAACACAAATGGACAGATGTTTTAAAGCATTGGCTTAGATCACACATTGGGACCATGTGGCCAAGAAAACACAGCCATGTCTTAATCTGCTTTCACAGCTAACCATATTTAACCAACAGGATTACATCCATGACCATCATAGCATGCACGTGTCAGTGGAGAATATCAAATCAGGCGAAAGCATGTCTCTTACAGATCCACAAGGGAAAAGTACGTACCAAATTATCTTGAAATGTGAGACCAGTTCCTGAGTCAGATGAATGCACTTTCAGAGAGATTTTAACAGCTTGCTAATTAGAATGGCTAATTATTCATTTGTTAATTAGCTTGTGTTTGTTCAGGGGTGATAAACACGGCCTGAGAAGGTGGAAGGAAGGTCTGAAGCATGAGATCACTGTACTGTACAGATGTGACACAAAAACACGTCAGCATCCATATACTGAAAGATGAACTTCAAATTAGCGGACTTCCAGGTCAACTTGGTTCCTAAGAAATGAGACCCGACCTAGGACCCAAGTGTTTTAGACCCTGTTTTAGAGCTCGTCATTATAAGAGATCGACATTAATATAACACATATCCTCACCTCATATATCCACACAATGGTGCACTAAAGTGTATGATGGTGTGTGTGTGTGTGTGTGTGTGTGTTCTGTGTATGAGAGAAACACAGGAACAAAGCATAACAGATGAGATTTGAGGAGGAGGCACAGTGCCATGAGAATGTGTGTGAGATCGGATCAAAACTCGCCAACTGAGTGGCCTTAAATATCAAATTTATTGATATTGACACGAGGCAAATACAGTTTAAAAAGTTGCCCAGGTTCATACTGCTGAATTTACCAACTGAAACAGGTCTTATTTTTTGCGTGATGGTATGTTTTATAAAAAGCTTCCCTCTGACATGTAAATAAGTACCGTAGTAACACCTCATTCAAGACAAACAAAAAAGATGCTAGCAACAGGCGTTTATGAATGAGCGAACATGGTTGCATAACAATATTTGCTCAAATTGCTCTTATCGACATGTTAAGTTTGACGCTGTGCTTTATACTGCCCTAAGACTATACATTGATTCTTAGGACATGTATTGCTACTCATACTGCTGCCAGTGTAGGTGTTCTCTCTCTATTTGGGTCTGTTTTGAGTCTGTTTTGGATCTGGTGTAATTTATCCTTGAGTCTATGTCGGACTGTTCCAACTGCCCCTTAGATCCCTTTCAGGTCAGATTCCTTTTTTAGAATATTAATTTATGCAGTTTGGTTTTGGGTAGGATTTCCATGGGTCTGTTTTGGGTTGATTCCAAATTTGGATGTTTTAAGACCTCTACAGATAACATGTTTTCCTTCAAACTCACCAAACCCTAACCACCTTTTTTAAAAAGAAATCTTAAAATATATGCTCTGAATGAAACTACAATTGCAAATTAAATTACCCCAATGGAATTCAAAAAGACAGAACTCAATCCATCTCTCATTTGTTCTGAGGTTTGTGACGTTGGAGCCAGGATCCCACACACAGGACACAAGTAGGCTAGTTTCTGTGCTGCCTCTCTATGACTGCTATCACAGTAGTGAGATGAATCACTCAGTAAATCTCCCACATTTTAATTGCTGCCAAGGAGAAGTGAAATCAGACTGGCAAAAGTCAGAAGGAAAGGAACCCCACTGAAAACCTGTTAAGTAATCAAGCATTAATGAAATCTTCAGGAGTTCAGGCTTTCCTTCAGTGTTTTAAATATCAAAACAGTGTTATTTAGCACATTATTCTTTCACTTCACTTGAGTCCCACTTGGTGCACAGAAATTCTATATTATATATATATATATATATATATACTGTATGTGTGTGTGNTGTGTGTGTGTGTGTGTGTGTGTGTGTGTGTGTGTGTGTGTGTAAAAAAAAATCTATTTGAAATGGTTTCCTTGGCTACACAGCATCCTAGGCAGATCCACGAATAGAAAACTGTGACGTTGATGCTGGTTTCCTTCCCTGAATAAAGAACAGAAAAACCAAGGGGAAGGACAGTTGAAGCTTTTGGTGCAGGGATTGCTTTTCTGCTCAAACCTCTCACAGGAGCAGGAAAAGAAAATGCTTGACCACTGCTTGGACTATTGAAATGCAGTCCAATCCATACCACAGGGCAATGTAGGAGATTAGAGCTGACAAGACCTTTAGCCATTAAGAAAGAGCAGGCTCGTGTTGAGCTCACTGAGGTATCAGGGGGAAAACCATCAATGTCGACATAGTTCCAATGGTGGCTCCCTTGATATTTGCTATGTCAATCTGTTGTACAGGGTATGAGGAAGAGCAAGTGGACTTCTTTTCAATGTGGCTAGAAAGGTGACAAAAACTCAACAGAAGGCAGTTTGTGGTTCAATTGGTCTGGTTCAATTCAATTAAAGGTGTATACAAACAGGCCGCACAATTGCACTCAGTCAATCTGAGCCTAATGCAGAAGGACAAGTCTCCATGCACTCCAACGCCTTGTCGCTACTTTCCCATTTAAAGAAAAAAAAAAAAAAAGGCAATTTTCCACTGATACACATCTACACAGATTAAATAGTTACACTACAAAGAGAAACATACAAAGGGAGAGATATGGAGGTATGAAGGAGTAAGACAGGTAATAAGGAAGATATAGAGAGCAGTGAAGGAGCCATTAAATTATTCATTAGATGATTAAGATAATATGAGTGTAGCTGCTGCTGTCTGTGTCCGTCTATGTATTTTTGTGGCTCTGTTATACACCCATGAATATTTTTTCACCCTACACTTTTCTCAGAAAAACATTTAACAGGAAAAGCATTATTTTCTATGCAATCCTAGACTCATGAGCCTTCAAAAACCATTAGAATGTAATGTGATATTTGCAGGCAGCTAGGTGACAACTGCCCATCTGTAACTGCAGCTTCCTTCGCTGGAAACAAAACCAATTTTAATTAAAATCAATGCAGGCCAAGACAAGGCCCACTTCTGAGCTGAGAGACAGACGGAGATACAGAGTCACAGCTCCAACATTCCAACATAAGGTGCTGCAAGGCACCTTTAATTTGAGACAGAAGTGAGGAGCACGTGTGCACTTGGACCAGCTCAAACTAGGAAAAGCTTGACCACTTCATGGATCATATTATCATGCTCCATTGATCAAGTTCTTTTTTATATATATATATCATCACTGCATTACACTGCAGTATGAAAATTTCAAAAACATGGCAGGAAAAGATGATTTTTTTTTTAATTTGTTAAAATTTGAAATAAAAGTTTTACCAAGAAAGGATGACTGAATAATTAACTCAAATAATTAACTCAAAGAAATGAGAAAACTGTGAGTGTACAATTGTAAAACTCGACTTCTACTTTGTGATTGAGTATTCTTGGTTATTACTGCCTATGTGGCTACAGTTGTGGACAGGCTTTTCAGTCAGTGCACATAGCACATCAGATGTGTCATCTAGCATAAGTGGATAACCCATGCTAACAATGACAGGTCATTATAAAGTCTTCAGGGAAAAGGATCTTTGACCTTTCACAGATGTGGGTGGCCATGTTGTCATGCTCCTCTTGAAAAGAGCACTGGAATCCCCACAGTCTCCTCCTACTCACACAAGCATGTGCAAACACACATACAATAAACCCCCAGCACACACAGTTACACACACACACACACACACACACAAGCACACACATAAACCACTGCACAATCATGCAATTCTTTTCATTAATAAACTATGCCCATGCCTGGAGAGGAGTTCAAGCATGAAAGACAAAAGCATTATGTAACGCATGCATGGAATTCTAAATCACAGGCTGCAGCTTTGGGTTTTCACGAGTGGGAGTGTTAGCCTGAAATAGCCTGGATTAAAACAGAGGATGATTTCACGCTGGCATCATCTATTCCTGTATGCCTCAGTTGTATGGGGTCTAATGTATTGATAAATGCCTCCACAAAGTGAGAAACAAACTGACTAATTCTTTTGATTTACAGCCAGATGCATCATTGTCTTCATGGGCCTTTCTGTCAACATAGAAAGGTGCATTAAAAACTATATCGATGCACCAAATATGCAAAATATTAAAAAAGGCGGCCCCTTTTGCATTTGTCTGATTAGCTGCATGGAAGTGTAGAACAACACCTCTCTACAGTGTGACAAGGTTCTGCAAAGCTCTCACGTGCCTACCTACAATGCCAAACCAATGCTGTTAATTGGTAGAGCACATTTACATCACCTGTGACAGAGAGCAACACCTCTGTCACACTGTAGAGAGGTGTTCTACACTTCCATGCATCTAATCAGAGACAGTTGACAATTTTGCTTGATCTACTTCATACTTTGGTCTGTGAGCTTGTCCCACCCATTATCAGACACAGGCTACTTAGTAAACAGACTTAGACACTGACAATGATTGGAGAAAGTTAACCCATAATCCAGGTATATGTGAAGAGGCCGACTGCATTCCTGTATTGGATGCTGGATCTCCAGGTAGCTACACATGCAGCAGAGAGAGTTTGACTCAAGTTAACTTAACCCCCCCCCCGAATTTTACTTAGTGATGTAGTACCTGTGGGTTCTGCTTTAATGACTGTTGATTTTGCAGAAACTCCTCTAAAAATGTTGCTCTAATATTTCTTCCCAGTGTTGGGTGGTTTTAAGTTGTCCCAAAGACCCCACAATGTGGCTGCAATTCCTTGGCCACCTACACAGGCTGATACACGGTTGATTCATAAATTATTAATGCTTTTTACATTAGCAAAGCATATTGTTAAGTGTTTCAGTGACTCACTTTTTAAACTCATTGACACCTTTGAGACCTTTGTCAAAATGTGTTAAATAATAGACATGTTGAAAGATGCGAAATGTGGTACTTCGATCTTTTGTTAGTTAGTTTGTTAGTTGTTGTTTGTTAGTTGTTAGTTTGTTAGTTTGTGGGGCATATCCAGCTGAGAATCCCATGTCAAATTTATCAACATTGGAAGATAGAGCCACAGAGGGCTGTGCTGGTTTGATGTTGTCACAAAATGCCTATCACCTCCTACAGTGCCTCAGCTGGCAGTCTATCCAGGTGTCATAGATGACTCAAATCTTACAAATACAGTCTTTGTCCTCCCAAAATCGCTAAAGTGTATTTATTCCCAGAAATCAGAGCAGAATCCACCATAAAAAACTTTTTTTTTGTTTTTTTTGCCTTTCTACCACTTAAATAAGCAGAGGGCTTCTGAAGATAGAAGACTGTAGCATGCATATGGAAATATGCAAGTCTTCCTAGCAAAACTAGGGCAAAAGATTGTGTTTCTGCCTTCTTTTTTTCCACACTGTAGCTATTTGATATGGAAATAGTTGGGGGTACTGTTCAGCTCATTTCAAGGCTTTGTCTCTAGCTCCCACTGATGTTTGAGAGAGTAAGCAGGTGAAAGACAGAGAATGAGGGCTAAAGAAAGGAAAGAGAAAACAGAAGGTGTGTTTGCCTTTGAAAGAGAGAGAAAGAGAGAGAGACAGCAAGAGAGAAAGTGATAGCAAGGGAGAGACCTCGTTTACCAAGGCTGTTGTGTCTCCAATGTGGTGGTGGAGCCACTGCAATGCACCAAAACCAAGGGGAGAGAGGGTGTAATGTAGTGAGGGGGTGGGCAGAGACAGAAAGAAAAAGAGGAGAGGAAAGAGTGAGTCAAAAATACAGAAAGGGGATAACAGCAATGACAAAAAGACTTTATCAAGAGAGAGAAAGAAATTTGAGGGCATGATGGATTGCGTAGAAACAGATGGAGAGGATGTCTGTGAGCCAACAGTGTGACAGTGTGTGTGAGACGCAATAAACGTAATTGCAATCCATCTAGCTTTAGCACACACCACTGACAATGAGAAGGGGATTAACAGTGCTAACATGGCTAAAATCCAACATTCAGTATTTTGCTCCACTTATCTTTTCACTTTGTTACTCACAGAGACATTTCTGTCCCTGCTACAAGTAAAAGTCATCTATACAACCTGAAGGAGGAGAGCGAGCGCAAGAGAAAGGGAGGGGGGGGGGNGAGAGAGAGAGAGAGAGAAATGTACCTACCAGCCAAAGCGAGCCAACCAAACAACCATTCACACATTGGAGATTTTTGCCATCCATGAGAACAGACAGGCAAATTGATCCTATTCGGAGATCTGGTAAACAGACTGAATTTGGATGCAGGTGAAAAAGTGCCATGTGTGAAAATCATTGTTAAAAATGATTGAGAGTAGGTGTTACCTCCACAACAAGTGATACAAATGGACCAAACACAGAGCTGAGCTGTAACATCTGCAGTTTACCTCGCCGACAAGAGGCACATTGAAAGAAATAAATGACTGTAGAGAAAGTGCAAAAGAATCATGATTTATATTTTCTTTACAGGGATTCAATATCACTTAGCTTTTGGCTGGCAGATATAGGGACAGTAACACATAAAAAAAAGGAAGGGGAAAAAGACAGAGAGAGAGAGAGAGTGAACAAGAGAGAAAAAAGTGAAAGTATGACAGTGAAGGAAAGAAAGAATTCTTATGTGCATGTAGAAAATGGGATGGATGGATGGTGGCGTGGATGAATGGAGGATGGAAGGATGGAAATGAGGAGCAGAGAAAGAATCTTACACTTAATTTAAATTTTGCCTCAGTTTTCTTTCATATGGTTGGACCAAGCCATGTGGCCTGCATACCCTAAATAATTTTAATCCTTTCTTTTACACTCTCTGCTTTCACCCAACTCCTCATGGGTCACTACATAACTTTGCTAACCTCAATACTTGAAATGGCATGTTTCAATATCTTGCACAAGTGCATTACTAAGAGTGTGACAAACAGGGCAGTCTTTAAGTGGTATTGGAAATCATAATTATAATATAATTATAGTACAACCTGCCATGGTGATGAACTCAGAAACAAAGTCCGAACTTTGTTGAGCCATGACATTTATAAGGCAGAAAAAAGGGAACCTGTTGTATTAGTATCAGGTTTTTATTGTTAGTTTAAGTTTTAGTTGATACAATTTGAATTAAAACTACAGCTTCAACACGATGTGATCCTCCACATTCTGTTGGGCAAAATCAACTAGGTTTGTACTGAGTGAGTCCCGAAGTAGCAGCAACTTTACGTAATTGTATTATTTTTATTCAAACCAATGACACATCAAGTCAACTCAGATTTTACAAAAAACAGCTGAAGGCAGGATAAGACACTGCAAACCCAGATCATGTGAACATAAAGGCAAATGTTGGCAAGATTTTATAGGTGCTGTCACATTTGTGAAGCAGTGGATGGTTCTTGTCAAACAGCTAAAAATAAAATGATTTAAAAGGTCATAGTTGATCTACAGAAAGAAGCTCCCTTCCACATATTGATTTTTGAAAAAGCCATTGCATAACATCATCCAAGCTACCAGCAATACTATGACTGCAAACTTCAAAGATTTGAGTCTTCCTATTAATTTCACTGACTGACTTCAAGTGGTGCAGCTGCCCCCCCCCCTTCACGTTCANGAGTCTTCCTATTAATTTCACTGACTGACTTCAAGTGGTGCAGCTGCCCCCCCCCCTTCACGTTCACTTATATTTCACCTCACTGCTTTATCAAGATGTTTTGTTTTGAATCCTTTTACACAACTGCAATGCCACAGGTTAGCCATCAGATGTCACCATATTAACTGCATCAAGTTAAAAGTGGTTTGAAAGCTTTATTCCCTGTCCACTAATTGACTGTAATGGCAAACATCAGAGTTGAAACAACTTACACAACATCCACATTCAGTCTATGAGAAAAGTAGGCAATGTGCCAATAAAACCATTTCCAAAAATATGTATTGCACCTACGTAAGTCAGTGTAATCTACTGGAATAATGGTAAAAATCTGTATTTATTATATAGTTCAGGTGACCATGTCCAGTACGCATCTGTGGGCAAGTGAGAATGGGTGTTGGAGGTGCATGCATGAAATATGTGTGGCGAATGTGCATGTTTATGTACAGTACATCTGTTATTTTGTGTGTTGCTGTTTAATTATGCATAATTTCAATAAAATGAATACATGAATATATAAAAAGACTCCTATATCAAATACATTAATAATAATGTCTTGCATAAGTAAACACCAAAATCAAACTTGAAACTTTAGCGATTAAAGGACGAAGCATAAGACAACTAGCAACATAAAGAGACAGTCATTAAAGAATCATATTAATGATTTTGCATGTCTGAGCCCAATAAATACTACCTGCATACACATTACATTACTGTCAACCATTTTCCAAAACATAAAACCATATTTTAGTTTTCCCGTTATTTTGCCAAATCCTCTCATCTTTCAAACTCAAATGTTCCAAGTGATTCACCAGCTTAAAACTCAATGTTTTGCACAACTGTAGAAGGCGCAATCCTTTTAATGTCTCTGTAAAAGCAGTCTCCTAGGATATATTCCCTGGCGGAGACATACATTTTCTTCTGTGTAGCTGTGTTTTACTTTTATAGATGCTTTGCTGTGATGGATTACATATCTCAAGCACTTTTCAAGTCTCTAGAAGTTGAACTTTATAGCATACTGAAATGAACTGAAACCAATGGCAGTCTGGAAGGGTAGGGGGAAATAGTGCAAAATGAAAAATATTTTCAGAGTTATGGATAAAAAAAATACAATCTAAATACTATATTTTGGATATTAACACTGAATCAAATGATTATGTAATGTTAAAAAGTTTGTAGTATGCTGTAATGAATAGTAATGAATTCCTGTAATGAACAGTATATTGATCCCACTGAGAATCAACAACCATTTGCAGGTCTATGCAGTAAATAAAGTAAAATAATTTGCAAACCAACATACTGAATTTTTTTCTGATAAATCATAGTGGCAAACCAAGGAAAAACAATCTGTGAATACTGGATTTAAACTCAACAAGCAAGAGGAATACTGGTGGATATCCATGTTGCTCTGTTTCTGCCAGTAAAAGGCAATTATTTGCATGTTAACAATGAGACTCGATAAGCTAAAGGCTCTGCAGTGAGTTTGTTTATACCACTAAATGTTGAATGGCATATATCCCTAATTTTCACCATTCAACCAAGAGTTGAATGGTGAAAATTAGCATTCATTATGCAATGCAAGTTAGCAATGCTAACTTGCATTGCATTATGAGAGACCCAGTTTCAGGGCTAAGCATACCAAAAACTCATTACCACCACAACACACTCAGCAATAATAAGGTAAACAGACTTGTTTAATGATTTCCAGAAGCTGACCTCTGGAGCATAAATGTTCCAAACACTGCTACAAATATAAAGTATGTTTTAGGCTATTTGGAGAAACACACTGGAGGACTGTGTCAGATGAATTTCATTAAATCATAACAATTTACTTTCAGTCCAACTTTCACCTTCCTGATATGAATTGTCAAGCTCTAATACTTATATAGTTCTCTGGCTAATGTCATTAATCTATGACATTAGCCACAGTGCTACAATGCCATGAAAAAGTATTTGCCCCTTCCTGATTTCTTCTATTTTTGCATATTTGTCACACTTAATTGTGTCAGATCTCCAAACAAAGTTTCATACAAGACAAAGACAGCCTGAGTAAACACAAAATACGGTTTTTAAATGATAATTTTATTTATAGAAAAAAAATAAAAGCTATCTACCACCTGTATCACCCATGTGAAAAAAAGCAATTGTCCCCTAAACATAATAACTGGTTGTGCCACCTTTAGCAGCAACAACTGCACCCACCCAAAAATTTTGGTAAACCGAACAGTCCTGGGAAGATTCTTCAATGTTAAAAGTTTTCTTCATTTGGAGATAATGGCTCTCACTGTGGTTTGCTAGAGTCCCAGAGCCTTAGAAATATGTTTTGGATCCTTTCCAGACTGATATATTTCAATAATTTATTTCTCATTTCTTCCAGATTTTTATTTTTTAATCTAGGCAAAGTGTGGTGCTTTTGGAAACTTACCTACTTCACATTGCTGGAAAGGTTCTATTTAAGTGATGTTTAGATTCAACAGGGATGCGGTAATCAAGCCTGGGTTTGTCTAGTCTAGTTGAACTCAATTATCAATTAAATTTGGTAACTTGGTTAACTGAGTAACTGACAGTGCAATTATTTCTTCATATGGGTGATGTAAGTATTGGACAACGTTTTTTTCCTTCAATAAATGAAATGATCATTTAAAAACTGTATTTTGTGTTTACTCGGGCTGTCTTTGTCTTATATTAAGTTTTGCTTGAAGATCTGACATAGTTAACTGTGACAAATATGTAAAAATAGAAGAAATCAGGAAGGGGCAAATACTTTTTCACAGCACTGTAAATGAATTGGACTGCTTTGGACATCCTATTTGACCCAGGCCTGCTCTGCAGATCACCCTCTGACATTGCACCACAGCAGTGACATGTATGGTAATAGTGATTGAATATGTGAGCACTCCCAACTTAGGCCAGTGAGCTGACAGTACCTTTGGAATGTGGAAAGAATCGGGCTTTGGAATGACTCCAGTGACACACATACACACAGGGGACAAGCCCCAGCTCTCTACATCTTGTCTTTTGCAGTACTATTAAAAAAAAAAAAAAAAAAANAAAAAAAAAAAAAAAAAAGCCTGGTAGTCAACCAGCACCATTGGCCTCACATTGACCTCTTTCTACACGCATTTAAACTATTCCCAGGTTGCCTCAAAGTCTCTCAAGAAGATAAATGGGGATCGAGTCTACCTTCTATTTAGTTAAACAAAATCACTAAACTGTACCCACTATAATCATGAAAGAACGTCAATATGCTGACTTTATAGAACTGAATAATTTTTGAATTCTAAAATAAGCTTAATAAATTACTCTGTTTTCATTATTATCTTTATGGTTTTGTCCAGCACTTTGAGATAGTACTGACTGTTAAAAAAAAGAGCACTCTATAATTTAAATAGTCAAGAAAGGACTTGACATAGCTGAGTTAACACAACCCATCACAGCACATTTTGCCCACGTTTTCCAAACATGAGAAAATAATATTCTAAATACCTCTCAATATAATGCAATTCAATATAACAACCACCATCACTAAAGCCTTAAAACAGCACCTCATCAGCACCTCTAACATATTGTCAACAAAAAACTGAGCATAATATGCCAAAGCAAGATTTATTGCAGAGCTGGAACTGGATTGCAACAGACTGTACAGATGTACCTAATAAACTGGTCACTCAGTGTATATCTTCCATTAAATTTCACCTTTCTACCCCCACCCCCCAAATGATGAATTCCCCTTTTCAACGAAAGACAGACAGAGAGAGAGAGAGAGAGAGAGAGAGAGAGAGAGAGATGAGTAGTGGTCCCGAGGGACAGGAAGACCTGGTGTCATTCCTGAATACCAGCCCAGCCCCATGGGGATCCATGACCTGCATCACTGGCCTGCTGGTCTCTGCCTCCATTGCTTTCATAAATGGAGCACATACTGCTCTCTAAATCAGACCAAAATAAGACACACACACACACACGCACACACACACACACACACACACACACACACACACACACACATACACACACGTTATGGGTAGCTCTCTTACATTCTGCTGCAGTTATTTATTCTGGCAACGAAAGTCTAATAAATTATCGCACTGGCCTATTAAAAATAATCTTGTACCCAGTCACTGCTCCATTATCATTACAAATTAGTTGATATAACCATGTTTCTTTTGTGAGAAAAATAAAGCAAACTTTGCTGCACACTAGTGTTTTGTGACTTGTTACCGTTGAGTACAAATGTTAAATGAGAACAGTAGAAAGCTGAAAGACTTGATTACCCTGTGGTGTTGAGTCTGGGGAGGGAAGATCCCAGAGGTCTGATAAATTAAGTCAGAATGATGAAATCAATTGCAACACCATGATAGACCAACTCTGACATACACAGTGCACAAGTGAAATCCACAACACACACAGAGATAAAGAGCTGTATCCATAAAGCTGAACGGACAGCAGAAGCTGTCTTCAAAGCAATTAATACAGAATCTCTAAATACAGAATCTCATCCTGTCCGAGCTGACAACTGCAAAATTAGGTATGGAAATACTGTCTGTTATAATTGAAATCCAAACTTTCCAGTGGTGCATTAGCCCTATGCTAGTAGGTACTGCCATTTGATGTGTATGATGATACCCTAAAGACCAAACTGGCTAAACAGCTGCATGTCAAAAAATGCACTGTCATTTACTTATTTTGCCTAAGTATGTTGTTAATTTAATCAGCACTAAACTCAAGATAGGACTTTGTAAAACTGGTTTTTTTTTTCATCTTAAAAATAAAAGTTTTTTGTTTTATTTTTAAAGTGGTATAATACTTTTTTCAGTCAAGACATTTTATTAAAATAAAAAAATAATTAGTGTAAGTCAACTGTATGTTGATACCGGTGCTGAAATTTTGAACAATACCCAGCTAAAGAAAATACCCAGCTAACTATTTTCCTCCTGTTTTAGTTATAAAATGAAATATTCTACTGTCTACCCATTCATGGTGAAACCTTTTAGATACAGAATATATACAACATAGTTACTCCTCAAAAGGTGCTAGTACAGATTTTAAAAATAACGTGAAGAAGAAAAAAAAGCACACACACAAACATGCACAAAATGTAAAGCTGTCCATTTTATTTCTTAGCAGCATTTAGATACAAGAGCTTTACCCAAGGTTGTTGCTCTTTCCTGCAGGATGTTCAACCTCACCAAAGAAACAGGAGAGACTAAAGCCTGATGTACTAAATCAGTGTGAGATACAACACCAGCGATCAATGAAAGTACAGAAAAGAAATCTCCATTGTGTATACAGGGTTGTGGGTCCATGTGCTGCAGTGTGAGCTGTGGGTGCACAAGTGGCTGGATTTAGTGACCTGTGATGGATGTGTCATCAACAGAGTTGCGTGGCGGAAGCCAGCATTCTACCTCTCTGTTATATTTCCTCTCCTCTCTCCCCTGTTCATCCCGCATTAGTGTCACTGAAGTCTGCCCTGCAGCCTGCCTGCATGTGTAGAGGATTTTGTCACTTTCTATCAATTGGGCATAAGCTCCCAACACACACACACACATTTGTAGACATGGTTACATAACTATACAAGGAGCTGTGAGCTAAAGGAGGCCTAATCTCTCTCTCTCTCTCTCTCTCTCTCTCTCTCTCTCTCTCTCTCTCTCTCGTAAAAGAGCACACACTGACATTCCCCATATACTAAACACACACCTTCAATCAAACGCACAATACAGACTCTTGCATAATTTCTCTAATATCAGCTTTTCTACCACATGATTCTGACTACAGAGACTCCAGATCCTGAGTCTCAATAAAACAAAGGTGGCGTCTGCCCCCTGTTGTTTGTGCAGAGAAACACTGGTGTGTGGGTCACTTCAGAGCAAATGCTTTCTTACATTCACCTTTCCAAATGCTGAAGATGAAAGAACACATGACAGAATAAAAATTTTTCCCAACAGATTTTCACATCTTGCAAGAAGTAACTTTGTATGTTTTACTTTTACAACTTTCATCTTTTGTTGAAATGATTCTGAGTATAATATCTTCAGCACTCTGCACCCACACATATTAGTCTTGTGTTTGCATCTACCATTAAAAACATTCAATACACCGCCCTCTGGCGTTGGGGAAATGTCACCACACTTCTCTTCGAAACTACACACTGTTTCAGGCTGATCATTTTATTCAATTTAAACAGCTCTTGTGAAAAACAGGCACTGGACACACACAGGTAATGCTGTATGAGCTGTATTGATCTGAGATGCATTGATGGTTCCACTTTGACAGAAAAAAGGAATAACAGTGTGAGTGATGGTGGAGAAGCTATGACATTTAATGGATAGCTAGATTACAAATCAATGGCCCATCCAAAGAGAGCAAAATGCAGGTTTAATGTCATTAGAGGAGGAGGAGGCAGGCAGACAGAAAGACAGAGAAGGCTTAAGTGGAAGGTTACTGGATGTTGGACAATGAAATGAAAAATGAAGGAAAAGATAGTGATTTTGGGGGGGCGCGGTGTCACATGACTTGGAGTGTTTTTATACTGTAACTGAACAAATAACTAAATAGAATTATACCAAAAAAAAATCATACAAAAAATTATAAAGATTGAAAACCGTATAGAAAAAAATAATATAACATACAAATTAAATTTTACATTTTGTCCTCTATTCTTTCTCCAACTGTCAGGTTGACTCAAGTGACAAATCTGAAGAGTTTACACTCAATTTAACAAATTCAAAAAAACGATCAGCAAACAGACAGCTTTCAGTGACTCCTGACCTTGTTGCCTTGTGCCTTTTAACAACTCGCTCCACTGAGACCAGCACATGCACTGATGGTAATCCTGGATGTTTAGTGTGACAGAGTGTAGGGTAGTGGATTTGTCCTGTTTACCAGAGAGATATATTCGCCAAACCAGTTGGTTAGTCCTCATTCCTGAAGTCGTTTCTCTGGTAAAAGGCTTCAGAAATGAGATTTACTTACTTTAATCCAAAATTTCACCTGTGCCCTGTGAACAACTTGCCATCTCCCAATAATGCTGCTTTGAACTTTCCCCAAACCAATCGTATTCTATAGGCTGCAAGTGCAAAAGTGACATAACCACAGCTATCCCAGCATATTAGTCCTTTCATAGATGTCATCAAATAGGATTTGGGACTCCTGAGAAGAGCCACATACAAGCATCATACACTGAGCTTGTGTATGATGATATCTATGTTCACCAGCAGGATGCATCTGCATTACTCCTAAATCAAAGAGGTCCTCCACAGCATAGGAGCAAGAATAAATACACATACACAAACGCCCCACTGACTGGTGACAGAATGAGCCAACAGCCCTTGTCATGGAGACATAATTACGGTTGGCTACGGCTTGATAATAGCTATGTTCTACTTTTGGCATAATACTACCACTACTGCTGCTACTACTACTGCTACTAATAATAATGTAACAGCAGCACAGTGTTCCTCTTCTAACAAGAACACACACTGCTTGCCAAGCAGGCTGGATCTGCTATGCCCCATTCTGGGTTTGATGGAGACAGGACAGCATAAAGAAAAGATGACAACACAACAAGCTGAACACACAGTAATACACTGTTTAAATTAACTGTGGATGGGAGTACATAAGTAATTGCACACTGCTGTTATGCTATAATTTCATTTGTTCTGTGATAAACAGTAAAGATTTAGAATACATTTGAGAAAGTGCATGTACAAAATGGGAAATGTACCCCACGCACACGCACACGCACACACACATCTATATACAGAGCTGGGAACTGGGAAGAGGAATAGTACTGCAGCCAATTAGGTTGTTGAGGATATAGTTGTTGTCATTCTTCTCCAATGCTGTGTCATTCTGTTCTGGAATACATTTGACTAGAAGGAAACAGAATATCCGGATAGAGATAAATGCTAGCCAACTTGGCTGTGCTCCTCAACCAAACCACAGAGGACAAACTGGGTAGTGTTTTAATGACAAATGTGTTCGTAGTTTTGAGCTCCTTCTACGACAAGTTACTGCTTGTACAATAAAGGGACATTAAAGGACCATACCGGCGATCGTGTGTGTTTGAGCCAATATATTAAATTTTTATATATGTTACGCTACTGACAACAATTTTCCCAAAGGATAAAACCATATTTCAGCTTTCCTGATATTTTGCAAGATCTCTTTCAAAATCAAATATTCAAGCGATATACCTACCTTAAAAATCGATGTTTCGCCTGCTAATAGTTACGCAGCCTTATGCAGTCACGGTTGTTATAATTTTTCGATAACCGCAGGCCTTCTTTTGGGACTATATTCCTCAGTGGAGACATACATTCACTCCATGCTTTTTATTGCACTTAAATGCTAAAATTACCTAACTTCGACAAAAAACTGAATACACGTCTTGTCCACGATGATGGATTACCTATCCCAAGAACATTTCAAGTGTCAACAAGTTGATTTTAATGAATGAACTGAAACCAATGGTGGTCTGGAAGGTAGGAAAAAGGTTTTTTTAACTCACCGTTTCAGCAGTATGTTTTGGGAAATGATTGTCAATAACGTTACGTGTATGAAAATTGAATATTTTAGGCTCAAACATGCATGATCGCCAGTATGGTCTTTTAATCAAACTCAGCCACAATCACTTACACAAATACACCTTCTCACATTCACACGCAAAGTAAGAACTTGTTGGAATAATCACTGAATGGAGCACATCAGTAATGGATTATGTTTAAAAAAAAAAAAAAAAAAANAAAAAAAAAAAAAAAAAAGGAACCACCAAAGTCTGTCCAAATTCTCTCCACAATAGGGCACCAAAATCTTGCATTCTTCCATTTTAATGAACAATACATTAATGTATTTTACATTAATGGCTACTGCTTTGCCTACATTTGAGTGTTATCACGATTTCCAAAAACACCTTTTTTTTCCTTTATTAGCAAGCTTGAAAGTTGCTCTGCTTTGCCAACTATGAAGTGAGAAACACCCAGCCCGCTTTGTGCCCATCTGCAACCTGTCCCACTGAGCCCCGCCAATCTAATGAAGATATAGCTCTCCACATCGCTGCAAGGTCAAGGGCAGAGAGGGAACTCAGCAGGCGTTTCCTCCTGCAGCCATCATCATCAGCCCACTGACTGGCTAAGCTAACTGAGCTCACATCTGCCTCTCGATCAATAGAAACAGGATCACAGGTCCAGGCCAAGGGAGATAGAATGGTCTGTCAGCTAAAATAAGAACAAGACTGAAAGGGGGGGGGGGGNGGGGGGGGGGGGTTGGTACACGGTGAAATAATTGCACAGCAGGAAAATGCCAACAATGGAATAATTATATTGACAGACTGGGGTTTGTACAAAGATGCTCACACACAGGCATGCATGCACTCACGCACACACAATATGGACAAATTATACAGATCAGTTTATGGGTATGCCAAATCCATTAATCTTCACATACTGGTACTTCAACCACTTAGCTAAATTTACAGTGCAACATATAAATTGGGTAAATTGAGCTTACGTTATTAGTACCCCACCTCAATTATAACATTTGGGAATACAAGACACATTGACCAAAACAGGGAGAGATAAAATATCAAACCATCCAATAATGGAGATTGATTTCATAATGGCAGTTGTTGTGAAGTGTTTTCTCCTCACTGCAAGACCATTTGTGAAACAACTCTGGTGATAATGTAGTGGGTCACTATGGCAACTAGCGTAGTGGATATAGAGACTTCAGTCTCCGCAAGGCTGCATCTGAGCATGAGCATACGGCAAGGGAAGTTCTTCAATAAATAACTCCCCTTCTCTTAAGGGGAACACAAGGAGATGACAAGATTTGTTCCTACTGACTCATGCCACCATCTGTCTCTGTCCTGCACGATGATTGATACACACACACTGGGGCATTTGTTCTGCTAAGTGAAGGTGGATAAGTGCTGAGGAGGCATTTGTTATGCTAATTCACCTGTAAAGGAGGAGTTTATGGGATGCATTGACCCTGTATCTGTATCCATATGTGGCAACAAAGCAGATACTGGGTAATGAACAGTTTCCATTCTTCATCACAGTGGCCAGCTGGTTTGAAAGTGTCAATTTGGCAGCAATGTTTCTCTCAGAATATCCAGCGCTCGAGCTCTGCTGTCTCTAAAACCTGCTAATAGGCAGCATCTCCTCCTATCAAATCTGCACAAACCATCTCCTCACCATAACTGTTGTGACACATAACTGTTTTATATATATATGTGTGTGTGTGTTTTATATATATATATATAATAAATACATGAAGCGGCCTGATGATGTATCATATGAAACAAACCCTTTGTTGCAGAGTTCCACAACAATCAACAGGATAAATCTGTAATTCATTTCTAATACAATGAGAATCTTTTCATTTTGACACTGAATTAGAAGACCTACAACCAAACTACAAGTAAAATAAAGGAATCCCTACACAGTCATTCAGCCAAACCTTCAAGCACAATAACTGGCGCCTTCAGAAATGACAAAACGCTGTGGCATCCAAATAACCTACAACATGAAATGATGAAAAAGGGCAAAGCACTGAATGCTGAAATCAATTATTTAACACCCTGAGACAATCTGATGATACTGAGGACAAGACTTAGAAAAAGACCAGGAAATGGTATTTTCATTGACTTCAAATCTGACTTTATGCATTGTATGTTTCCATATAGCCTCAGTTTTAATAATAATTATATTCACTTTTGTTTCTTTGGTTAGAATTTTTTTTTTTTTTTTTTTTGGAAGCTTTAAACCAAAGAAAAAGAACATAGGTGAAAATAAACTGAGCAATACCATGATATAATCCAACAATATTTGTATTATCTGTGTAATAACCCCTGGCTGGCTATATCAGAACACTGCAGTTGAAAAAGAGGAAAACAACATTTTTTGATTAGATCAAATCATACAGACCTATGTATGCACATTATACATAGGTCTGTAGACTGGAAGTAAGTAAGCAAGTAAACTGAAAATCTGGTGAGAAAACCTTTGTGGGTTTTATTTCCCTTTGAAACAGCTCAAATACATGAAAAGGGTATTGTGGGGATATTTTAATTTTGAGAGTACACAAAAAGTGCAGGAGTCAGGCCTCTTTTTTTTCTTTTTTTTTTTTTTTTTTNTTTTTTTTTTTTTTTTTGTCAATGCATATCACCTCTGATAATCATTTTCCTGCAGGAAACCCTGCGATAACAATATCTGTTGTGCCAAAATATATAAATAGTAACATTTTGTAATAGTGTGTATAACGAGCTGAACACAGTTTTGACAAATGAATACAAGATTACACCAAGCATCTGCCTCAGGCTATTGTAATTAGTGGACAGCACAGCAAAACAAAGAATTAATACAGAAAAACGACAGAAGCAATAATGGCATTTATGGGAAACTGCAGCGCCTGGTTAATTAATCTGAAATGTCATTACCATAGCAGCCTTCACTGATTAAGCAGAGTATGAATATATCAAAATCTTTATTTGCACTTGCCTGGACCTGACTGACTGCACCCTTTCTAGCGCTAAGCATTGGTTGTGGTAAATGCTGCCATTTCTGGTCCAATGGGAACTTCAGCTATGATTTGTTCTGCACTACTGCATTTGATTCAGACTATCAGTGACAGGAACTTGATTATTTCAGTCAGGTGAGTTGGTGGTGACAAGAATGAGGCACAGTGGCACTTATAGGAATCTTTGATGGAAAAATGGATGAACATGGCTGTAAAAGTGATGATACGGAGGTTTGACTAGCTGACTTTTTTCTACCACTGCTTAAATTCCTTTCTATTAATGAACACTGGAATTGTATGTAGACAACCAGGTACACACTTTACAAACTATGACCTTACAAAATCATCTGCTAACCTCCAATCAGAGATACTATACTACTGAATTTTTCAATTGTGGCATCTCCTGTCACACCTAACAGGTACACCAGGAGTCTCCTTTTGCTCACATGCTGTGTTAACCCATAAAATGATAAGCCCTAATCAGGGCAACAAAGGTGAAATCTATCAGAAGTATGGATAAGAAGGAGACTGTCTTGTCAGTTATGAAAAAAGAAGCAAACACTGCTCTGACATGCGTGGTCGGGATGAGAAACACGTTTGAACAGCGGCAGCAACAAGTTTGAGTCACGCCAACTAAAGATCATTAGCTAGATACAAGAAAAGCAGCACAAAAAATAATTGTACTCCTGCTTGTCAACAGAAACTTGACCATTCATGCAACTTCATTGTTTTTGCGCAATTCTACATTTGGCATTGCTTGTGTTATGGCTCAGACAGTGTGTGGGGGTCTATTAAAGATTCATGTCACATCTGTCCATGCACACTGCTGTCACCAAGCATCAGCACTGTTAGCATGTAGCCTAGAGCTAGCAAGAAGCGTCTGGATAAAGGCGCTAGAACCGGAGGAGCATCTACCTACCTTTCAGCACCAACACCACCTCGGTACCGCCAGTTGCATCCTCCGTGTCCGCGCCGCTGCTGGTCGCCGGTTCATCTCCCTCAAACAGCTGGTTCACCTCCCCCTGAATGTCTGAGGCGTGCCGGTCGCCGTCGCTCTTGGAGACGGTGAACCTCTGGCTCATGGTTGACGCCGGTAAGACAAGCGACGGGTGTCTTGGCCACGGTGGAGGATGATGCGGATGACAGCGAAACAGGCAAACAGGCTCACTTTTCTCTTTATAGTTGTCACCTGTACCATGTAGTATGTTTGCTTCCGTACACTCTAACACCGGGCGAACGAAGGCTTTTGTCCGGTAATCAGATGTGTAATACCGTGCAGACCATCTCATCAACCGGTGTCTGCCGGCTGCTGCACATCTGGGTCCTAAAGCCGATTTACAGTTGTCTGCGGCGCCGAAAATGGTGCGATTACAAAGACAATTTATGAAATTTAACAAGGAAAAATATATTATTTTGAATTTGTTGTTTCCTTTTAAGCATTGAAAGCAATCTACCCTAATATAATTTTCCTTGTCGTTGCTAGGCAACTACTGAATAGGCCAAAGAGCCACTGTCAGTCACTCCAGCAAAAGTACACTAATTTAGCTCAGAATAAAGTGATTTAACAAAATTAACCTTTTACTTAATATTTAGATAATTATGTTGCAAAATTGTTAACTTAAGGAAACAAAAAATTTTTTTAACAGTTTTATTTGTATGATCTGTCAGCTAAGAAGTCTGGGCTGCTCCTGATTTTAAAGGACCATACCGGCGATTTTTTTATGTTTAAACCCAAAAAAATTCTATCCTCATACACGTTACGTTACTGACAGCCAATTTCGAAAACATAAAACTATGTTTTATTATCCCTGATTTCATGAATCCCAAATCAACAGACTGAAAGAGAGGAAAGAGCTGTGGCTTACAGTCGCAAGTGCCTATTCCCATTTACCCACTCAAATTATAAGGAGTTACATGAATATGGATCAGAGATTATTTAGTTTTGTAGAAGAAAGTAGATTTATAAGCAAAATAATCTGCCCATTATGGTTCTTGTAGTATGAGGGTGGAATGGTCTTTGTTAAAGTTTAAAAAGAAAAAAGGTTCTATGCCAACATTTGCAAGTATTTTAAATGTACAGATTCTATGAGAGACTTGTCCTTATATACCAATACCGATGTCCACAATCTTGCTAACACAGGCCCCTAGTTTCACTCTGAACTTTATTGTCAGGCCTTTTAATCGTTAGATAACACCTGAATCCAATTAAAGGATTATTTTCATTGGTAATGTTTACTCTTTCATGTTCAATAAATTATTTGATGAATTTCTAAATGGGTATTGAGTACAGAACCAGGAGTGTAAATGGTCCAGGAGCCCTTAAACCAGTGGTGTGAAGTGAGTTTTGCTTCAGATCAAAGGTTATTATGGTTATTCATATCAAAAAATAGAACCATAAAATGAAATTAACACAGGAAAGAAAGACCTCATGGCATTTTCACAAATTGCGTTTATGGGCCCTTCACTTCTACAGCAAGAAACAAAAAATGTCTATAGTCAGAAATATAAGCTGTTTCATATGTCAACTATAGCACTCACAGCATGACTTACTTTTATCATTAAGAAAACAGGACTAACCTCCATATTCTAATGATTTTATTCAGCCATATCCTAGAATTTCATTTCATTCCAAGTTGAGTTACTCCAAATAGATTTAGTGCAACAACAGCGCCAAATAATTTTCATTCCTAATATCTATTTCATCACAGTTACCTTTGCTCCTTTTAATCTGTGCACCTTTTTTTTTTTTTTTTTTTTTTTACTATTTCTGTCTTATTGCATAAGCAGACTTACATTTAACTTGTCATTATTATTATTACTTATTACACAAAAAAAACAAACTTGGGATGTTGGAATCATACAGTGTTCTGGATATTGCTTCAATCATGTCCAACAAAATCACTGAGGGGCTACCAGTGGTAGGACTGGTTATGAAAATTAGGTCAAGTTAATTGATGATGAAATCTAACATACAACAGTCTCAGAAGTAGTTGCAGTGAAATCCACTGACAATATTATAGAATTTAGCTGATTCAAATTCACTGAAACCGCACAGCTGTCTGAAGAGACTGATATCAAGTACCAGGTCCCAGACAACTGAAATAAAATGAATAAATGATGCAGCTTTCTTATAAATGTATGATTGTTTGGAAGCACATTAAAAATGTAGCAAAGACAAGTTCAGTTCCTTTGATGAGTTTCTGTCATAAAGCAGTCTGAAAATTCCTGTATATGTCATTGGTCTTGGAGTAGGTGCACAGACTTACTCTGGACCTTTTTCCACTGGCTTTGTAAGCTGCTCACAAGTCAATGGTGCCAGCTGGCACACTGTGATGAGACTGAACACAACGATGGCAACACACAAAGTCTTCATCATGGCTCAGAATGTTTAGCGATTCTCTGAGCTCTCTTTATATCTCTCAGGTCTGCCCAGTATTTGTGTCACTGACCAATTATTTCTGTGGATTAAAAATCCACCCACACTGGCACAAAACTTGAACCTGGAAAATGAGTCCAATAAGCCACAATGTTTGCTTGTCAAACAAACTGACAGGAGCAGACCAAAACTNTGGAAAATGAGTCCAATAAGCCACAATGTTTGCTTGTCAAACAAACTGACAGGAGCAGACCAAAACTCACATGTTCCCTAGAATCCTACCAATAGATACAAGGACCTTTTGAAATAGTTGGCACACAACACCATTTCCTACACATGATGTTATCCATTTGACCACAACAACTCTATCATGTCACCTACTTCAGGATAAGGTAATTGTTATGAATGTCACAGAGCACAAAACAGCTGTCTGAAGATATTGATATTAAGTACCAGGAATCTATGGTGTGCGCCGCAGCCTGCGCCACAGCCCATAGATTCCAGCCTGTTCTGAACAGGCACGTTTTTGAACGGGCACCTGCACTAATTAATCTAATAATGACTAAACCTAAACTGTAACATTTACAAAAATATTTATACTTTTACTAAAACCCATACTTTCTTTATTTGTTGTCAGTATTATGTCTATGTTTAAAAGATTCACAGTGCAGACTTTGGTGTCTAGCCCTGTTGTTTTTTGTTTTAGAGCAGTAAATTCACAATTAGAGTTTTGGAATCCCATTCTGAAATAAGAGAATCAAAGCAGCACATTACCTTACATTTAGTTTACCTTAGTTACATTTACTCAGTCACATAGTTTTATGTTTGTAGTATCATGTGTCAGCAGTGAGTGACACATATCAGCTGTGTGTTTTATTCTTAGTGACCCAGCAAAACCAACATGAAATTAGAGGCTTAAATCCACTGAGATGCTAAAAGTTTATTTATTCAGCAACACATACACATGTACTTCTCAGTTAAAATGGCTACTTGGAAACCCTGTTTAGAGTGCATAAGATGAAATCAGCAACAACCTTATGCAGCCTGTGTACAATACTGTTCAGTGTTTCAGTTGAATAACTTATGGGATCATCCAATGTAGATATCTTGCAGTTTTCATCTGCACAAGGAGCAGAAAGGCAGATAGATAGAAAGAAATAGAATAGAAAAAAAAAAACAGAAGAAGTGTCATCAGATTATATTGCATTTCCTTACACAACAATTTACAAGCACTCTAATATTACAACATCTATACTCTTGAAGATGAGTTATACTTGCAATGCCACAATCCAATGTGTTATTTAAGGAATACACTTTTTGCAGGAAATAGTGTGCAAATCCCAACTTTTTTTTTTTTATGATTATAGTGACTACATCAGCATTACAAAATGACTTTGCTCATGAGAGACAATTTCACTTATCAAACACAGAACTAACTAAAAACATTAATATTGGCTGCAATCCAGTCAGGGTTCTGGTATTTTCATGCTGTGCACCTACGTAAATGTAACAGAGCCTGTTCTTTTCCTGCTTTGACAAATCAAAATGTTCATTGTAAGAAAAGCCCAATTTAAAAGCAACCTCTTTTGAAGGATATGATGGACATAAAACTCTCACTGTCACCTGTGGCCATGGCCCGAGCTTTTCTCATGCCAAGACATGCTGCCTGTCTGTCAAACTCGGTGAGCTCAGCAGCAGTGACAGTCTTTCTCCTACCTGTTGAAGTAAATAATGCATTCAAAATGTGAAAGTCTTGCGATAAGTCTTCCAATGATATTCTGGGTGAACATCCTTATCTATCAGCTTTCCTGTCATCACAGTCATCTTAAAGATGATAATTTACATATTTATATACTAAGCAAGGACAAGTAGGGATGAACTGGTTAAAACAAAACAAAGACTGTGGCAAACGATTGAAGTATGTAATTCAACTTCATCTGTCATAAGGTGGACTGGAGTGGAAAACTAAAAATTCTATAAAAATAAAAAATATTTATAATTATCAGTCTATGATTAATTTTTCATGTCACTATATGAAATATAAGTTCTTTCTGAGACTTGTTGTCTAGTGCCTTCAGTGAGTGTATCAGTGTCATAACAGGCATACTGTTATCTTTTCCTTCTGTTGTTCTTACTCCACAGTGAAAGAGTTGAGATCATGTTCTGCGCTGACTTCATGACAAAGCAGTCAGGACACCCACTTTGCAGCAAACCTGCTACCGAGTCACCTGATGGAAGCACAAGAATGGCAAGATATGGTAATGAGACAAGAGAATGACAGAGAGTTACATAAAGTGTAACTCATATACACATAGTGGGGAAAAAATGCACAGTGTTTTTGCATCAATTCTTACTTGTTTCATCAACTGCGAAGACAGTGTAGTTGTAGAAGCATATCTCAGAAGCTTTAATGCAATATCCAAATCTACAAAGGAGTTAGCAAAACAATAATTATACCATTTGGTAATATGTGATGCAGCTTACTTTGATGCATTCCATCAATTCAGCAAAATTTGTAGCCTACTTACATTTTAAGGGTCTCGTTGATATTGTAGATGTTTGGCCTGTCTGTTGCAGTGAAATCCACTGAGAATCCTGTAGAATTTAGCAGATCCAAAATCACTGAAGCCACACAGCTGTCTGAAGAGACTGATATCAAGTACCAGGTCCCAGACAACTGAAATAAAATGAATAAATGATGCAGCTTTCTTGTAAATGTATGATTGTTTGGAAGCACATTAAAAATGTAGCAAAGACAAGTTCAGTTCCTTTGATGAGCTTCTGTCATAAAGCAGTCTGAAAATTCCTGTATATGTCATTGGTTTTGGAGTATGTGCACAGACTTACATCTGGACCTTTTTCCACTGGCTTTGTAAGCTGCTCACAAGTCAATGGTGCCAGCTGGCACACTGTGATGAGACTGAACACAACGATGGCAACACACAAAGTCTTCATCATGGCTCAGAATGTTTAGCGATTCTCTGAGCTCTCTTTATATCTCTCAGGCCTGCCCAGTATTTGTGTCACTGACCAATTATTTCTGTGGATTAAAAATCCACCCACACTGGCACAAAACTTGAACCTGGAAAATGAGTCCAATAAGCCACAATGTTTGCTTGTCAAACAAACTGACAGGAGCAGACCAAAACTATTTGAGGTTATTCACATATTCCAAAGAGTATACTAATACTGGACATTCAGGGAAGTGACTATAACTACCACGCAAAGGCATACAAGGCCTTCTTTAAAGGACTTCTTTAAAAATAATAATATTTGAGCAACTGAACACACAGAACATGTTACAAATGGGAAAACAAAACACAAAAAATAATCATAACATGCCTTTAATAATGACTTATTTTCAGCACCAGATTGATGCTGTTTCAGGGCAGCATATGCACAGACACTTTCTGGAGACTCCACTCCTCCAAGCAAAGCACATAACAGCTCATCTGGCCTTTGCAAAGATACACAAAGATGAAAGCTGCTGGTCAACAGTTGTGTAGTTGGATGAAACAAAAATTGAGGTTTTTTGACACAGGGATGTGGTTTTCGTTTGGTGAAAAAAAGGGGAAAAGCATTCAACCTGAAGTACACCATCACTACAGTTAAGTGGTGGTGGGAATATAATGCTTAGGGGGTGCTTTTCAGCCAACGGACCTGGCGACCTTGTCAAAGTGGATGGCGTCATGAGAAAGGAGCAATACATCAAGATTCTTGAGGCAGTCCTCAGAGAAACTGGGCCTTGGGCAGCACTGGACCTACCAGCACCACAGTGATCCAAATACAACCAAGGTGGTAAAGAAATGGTTCCTGGAGAATGATGTTAACATTTTGAAAGTCCAGACCTGAACCCGATTGAGAATTTATGGAGGGAGCTCAAGAAAAAAGTGATGACAAGGAAGCCTTCCAACCTCAAAGACTTAACTTATGCATAAGAGGAGTGGTCCAAAATCCCTGTGGATACTTGCAAAAAGCTTGTAAGCAATTACAAGAATCATTTGGAGGCTGTGATCACAAATAAAGGCTTTGCAATTGATTACTGAGACAGGGTATAAATAGTTTTGGACGTGGCATTTTTTGTTTATCTGTAAATAAACATGGATATTAATATCACTTTTCTTGATTAACTCATATGACTTCTTACTTTTATCACAAAGCTCATTCACCAAATACAAAAAGTTAAAATACCTTAAATTTGGCATGGGTATGAATACTTTTTGGCATACCCATGCCAAATTAAAGGTATTTTAACTTGTATGTCATCACTACCACAATGCATTCAGACTGAAATCATCAGTTAGAGTGGTCACTTATTGATCCACAACACCAGCTCATAGCTTTGGTTAATTTTCTCTTCACTTTGACCCAACAGAGAAAAAAGGCATCATGTGAAGTCAGCTTTCTTATTAGATTTTCATAAAGGTTTGACTGTTCGAGCTTCTGGCAGCAAGTGAGTTTTTCCTCGGTTTTATTTAAGTTTGATAATTTGCTAACATAGAATGTTTTATAGTACAGAGTGATAAACGAAAGTATGCAAACCTATGAAAAAGTGACATTTATAGTTTATAGCTATTTTATAGATTAATAGTTTAAGGGATAATTGTCACATTAAATCTACAATATATTATTTTTAAGTATTAATTTTAGAATTTTTCAAAAACAAACAATGAACTGTTCTGACCTGTTTCTCACTGTCTTTTTTCATTTTTGACACTACTTTATTTTGACTTCCTCTGATGACATGCACAAATTGGAGTTTCCAAAAATAAATTATTTATTTAGATTATATTAATTAGATTATATAACTGACAGATTTTACAGCAAAATGAATAAAACATTAACCATACTTTGAGCAGAGATCTCACATGTGGTCTGTTTTATTTCTCTTTAATTTCTTCTAGTCATGCAGTTGGTGATCCGTCAGTATCGTCCCTCAGATAGGGACTCTGTGTGGACCCTCTTCAGCATTGGCACATTGGAACACATTGGCCCATGTTTTTACAGGGCCATGACCAGCCCTCTGTACCTCAGCATCACCTTGGCTCTGTGTGCTGTTGGGCTATCTCCTTTGTTCTGTGTTAGGGGCTGTAGTTTTACCTGCAGGCTGGGTCCGCCTTGTCTACTACTGCTGCTATGAGGTGTTTGCCAGGTTCGTCAGGAAGAAACTGCAAACAGACATGCAGGACATCACTGGCAGCTTTCTGAGCAGTCCAGATGACTGCTTCTGGGTGGCCGAGGCCAAGGTTGATGGGAAGTCCCAGATCATTGGTATGGTTGCTGTGGAGGGCAAACAGATTGGGAAGGAAAGATATGGGGAACAGTTCAGAATGATCATCTCACCATCATACCGACGGGCAGGCCTGGGCACCAGGATGACTCAGACCGCGCTAGAGTTCTGTAAGGAACGAGGCTTCTCCAAGTTGGTGCTGGAGACCAGCTCCATCCAGACTGCTGCTATGGCGATGTATGAGAAACTGGGGTTTACCCACATCCTCTCACACAACAAAACATCCATTCCTGCAGTGCCTTCCAGTATAATGAATAACTTATGCTCTGGCTGCTCTCTGCACCACGACAGTACAAAGGACAGGATACAATACAGACAATAACATTCAGGTACACAGAACATAATATAAAATACAACAGTGTAAAATACAAATGGCCAAAGACATGAGGGAAAAATATGAATAATACATCAATGTAAAATGCAAATGCAATAAATTGATAAATAAGTGATGGAAGAGATTAAAATGTGCAGTCTGACATACAAGAAACATAAGAGATTTTTTTTTTTTTTAAATATATATATATATATATTTTGTTTTGGAATGGAAGCCACAGCACTGAGAAGAGTCTCTAAAAGAACAATTTACTCTCAGAAAACTTTGTGTGTTGTTTTAATTTTAGTAATTGATTTCATACTGGTCATGTTATACTAAATTTAGACAGCATATTTTGAAAAATTATCTCCAAATCTTCATAGATTTCAAGGTTAGAATGCAATAGCGTGTTACAAACAATGAACAGCAGAGGGCGCCATTTATCTATTTAACACAAAGAACTTGTCGGATGAGATTGATCGGAATAAAGTGGAAAGGGGCATATGCTGCCACACCCGGAGCGTGTCCTGTTGCACATGGACTGCTTTTTATTGGCACAGCTCAATTCGAGAACCGCTCATCCAAACAACTTCACACAACACTGCACATCCTTTGTTCCTAAGCAATAAACCTGCCGAATTTCAACTTCATATAGTGCCAGGTTCTAGAGATATTGGTGCCACAGACAGACAGACAGATGGACGGACAGAGACAGAGATTTCTGAATTTATAATTATTACGGATTATGCAAAAAAACAAACTTGGGATGTTTACACTGGAATCCTACAGTGACATTTGTTCTGAATATTGCTTCAATCATGTTCAATAAAATCACTGAGTAGTAGTGACGTTAAGTGCGAGCCAGATACGTCAAACATGCGTCGGAGACGTTCCAAGTGGATTTGGAATAGGGGCGGGACAAGCTTGATTTGTAGAAGAACAGCCAAATAAAACAACTATAGACGATGTAATCTGAAGGAGATCAGTGACTGCAAAGTAGTGGTAGGTGAGAGTGTAGCCAG
>VXCM01005572.1:0-16870 GCA_014773175.1 Lucifuga dentata
ACAGCTGACATCCAGACTCAGTTCAGACATGTGCCGATAAAGGAGGAGAATTTGTCTGATTTAAACCTGTATCTGCTGATCGCCATTGTGTCGGTGTCCGTGATCTTTCTGCTGAGTCTCATCAGTTTAATAGCTGTGAAATANTGATCGCCATTGTGTCGGTGTCCGTGATCTTTCTGCTGAGTCTCATCAGTTTAATAGCTGTGAAATACCACAGGACAGACGGCAGTTTCAGCAGGTACAACCCCCCAGTGATCGCCACCCACCCTGACGGGAGCTGGTCTTACTCTAAATCCACTCAGCAGTATGACGTGTGTTTCAGCTCAGACACATTAAAAAGTGACATAGTGGTTTTTCCTGCACCGTTTCCGCCTGTAGATGCGGAACTGATCAGTACTAACGGAGGAGACACTTTTACCAGGACTCAAAGTTTACCCAATAAAGACAAGGTAAGAACGTGACAATATTATGTACTTGTATATATTATGTATTACTTGTATGTATTATGTACTAACATTATGTACTTTTATATGGTGAATTAAGAGCAGTGGGTTGAATGCCTCAGTGATATGCAAGTTGGGTGTACATTTTTCTGAATTTTTGATTTCACTCCTGTTGGGTGTCTTTGCGCACATGTATCTGTCCATGGTACTGAAACCAAAAGCATTGTGTGTTGCCCGAAATCCTGATTTAAAAAAAGGGGCCAATGCACTTTACATAAGTAAGGAATGTGATAAATGTGCATTGTGATTTTTAGTTCATAAACACTCATTATTGTACAATATTTTGCTTTTTCATAGCCTTCTGGCATTTGAATTATGTTTCCTCCTATGATTTGATTTCAGAAAAAAAAAAAAAAAAATNAAAAAAAAAAAAAAAATAGAAACATGGTTATGTTTTTCCCTCTAAAATTTAAACTTTCTGCTTCAGCTATTTATATATTTTTCAAAGTTTTGTTTCATTCTGCAAGACTAGAGTGCCTTTTTAATCACAGCTTGCCTGAATATTCCAAAATGGAAAACAGTATGATCTAGTGGCACTAATGTAGCTCAGCTTATGTAAATAAAGTGAGTAGTACTTTAATATACACAATTTCTTATATTAAATAATGTACATGTTCCCTTTACATGTTAATTTCCCTACATTTAGCTGGTGGGATTGATGTTAATTTTGGAAAGAAGAATATGGAGGTATTTCATTGTTCTGTTGTTTCTTGCAATTATTATAAATGTCCGCGTGGGGACACTGTAGACCTTTACATTTCAATGTTCTGTTCGGTGTCTTCGGGCTCCTCCCAGTTTGAGAGGATGATGATGATGTTTGTAGGGGCTTTGTTACAAAGAGACGTAAGACCATATCGGTGCGGGGATCATTTTCTGATTTGTTTAACGATGCCGAAGAACTGGTTTGGAGTATTTATTTCCTGATCTTAATTTCTTCATTTTTGCGACGGTATTGCCCTGATCCGGCTGCATACTTTTCCCTCTATGAAAATATGTATTTACCGAGGAGGATGAGCTCTGTTTGGATATATCTATTGGTTGTGCTGTTGTATTGTTACTGGGAAGCGGTGTCTGGGCAGCTCTCCTATTCCGTCTCAGAGGAGGTAAACCCTGGCACTTACGTTGGAAATATCGCTAAAGATCTTAACCTCAGTGTTCAAGAATTAGAGTCCCGTATGTTTCAGCTTGTTAGTGGAACAACGAGAAAATATTTTGAGGTGAACGTAAAGACTGGTGTCCTGTACGTAAATGAGAGAATAGATCGAGAGGAACTCTGCGACACTCAATTCAAGTGTTCTCTCAGTGTGGAAGCAATCATTAATGGCCCTTTAAAACTGTACCGTATTGAAATTATCATCCTGGATGTAAATGATAATTCTCCGTCATTTCTCAGCACATTTCAGGTAATTAACATAACGGAGAGCACAGTAGCAGGATCAAAATTTCCTTTGCAACAGGCTCACGACGCAGACGTTGGAAAAAATGCAGTGAGTAACTACAAGCTTAGCCAAAATGAACACTTTTCTCTGGCTATTCATAAAGGAGAGAGTGTCACTGCTGAATTGTTGCTTCAGAAACCTTTAGACAGAGAAATACAACCTGTGATTAGACTCATATTGACAGCCATTGACGGAGGTACTCCAACTAAATCTGGCAGCATGACTGTAATAGTGAATGTGTTGGACATTAACGACAACTCTCCTGTATTTAGTAAAACACTCTATAAGGTCAGTGTGTATGAGAATACCAACATAGGAACATCCATAATAACGCTGAATGCTACAGATTTAGATGTGGGTCCTAATGCACAAATAATATATTCGTTCAGTGAAATAGGTCGGGGGAAACAGACGGATTTGTTTGCTATAGACGAAAACACGGGAATTGTAATAAATACAAAGAATATCGATTTTGAAGAGAACAATGCTTTTGAGATTCGAGTTCAAGCCAGTGATAAAGGTTTTTCTCCGATGATGTCACACGCCAAATTATTGATTGAAGTTTTAGACATTAATGACAATGCTCCGGAGATTTCTGTTACGTCACTCTTAAACACAGTGAGAGAGGATGCGTCCATTGGCACCGCCGTTGCGCTGGTGTCCGTGTTGGATAAAGACGGAGGCAAAAATGGAATGGTGCACAGTAAAATTTCGAATACCGTGCCTTTCAAGTTAGAGTCAAATTATAAGAACTATTATTCGTTAGTGGTTGACGGTCCTCTTGATCGAGAGAGTGCATCTCAATACAATGTCACCATAACTGCTACTGATGAGGGCACCCCCTCTCTGTCCAACTCCAGGGTTATTAATATTCAAGTTTCAGATGTAAATGACAACAAACCTTTATTTCCAGATCCCGTAATCAATATTTATGTGAAAGAGAACAGTCAGGTAGGGGCATTAATAAAAACCGTGTCAGCTACTGATGCAGATGTTAGGGAAAATGGCCAGTTGAGATACTCAATTTTAAACAATAACAGTAACTTACTGCCGCTCTCTACAATGATAAATATTAATTCAGAGACTGGAGATATAATCAGTCTTCAGTCTTTTAACTACGAGGAGTTTAAAACGTTCCAGTTTAAAGTTCAGGCCACGGACTCTGGTGTTCCTCCACTCAGCAGCAACGTGACTGTGAACATTTTTATCTTGGATGAAAATGACAACAGACCTACCGTTCTTGCGCCCTATTCTGAGCATGGCTCCGTTAACAGTGAGAACATTCCCTATTCTGCTGAAGCGGGATACTTTGTGGCAAAGATCAGGGCTGTAGACGCAGATTCTGGCTACAATGCGCTGCTTTCTTATCACCTGTCTGAACCCAAAGGAAACAATCTGTTCCGGATCGGAACCAGCACTGGAGAAATCAGGACTAAGAGGCGAATGAGTGACAATGACCTGAAAACTCACCCGTTGGTGGTGCTGGTTTCTGATAATGGAGAACCCTCTCTGTCAGCTACTGTGTCTATTGATGTGGTGGTAGTTGAAAGCACAGCTGACATCCAGACTCAGTTCAGACATGTTCCTATAAAGGAGGAGAGCTTCTCTGATTTAAACCTGTATCTGCTGATTGCCATTGTGTCGGTGTCCGTGATCTTTCTGCTGAGCCTCATCAGTTTAATAGCTGTGAAATGCCACAGGACAGACGGCAGTTTCAGCAGGTACAGCCCCCCAATGATCACCACCCATCCTGACGGGAGTTGGTCTTACTCTAAATCCACTCAGCAGTATGACGTGTGTTTTAGCTCAGACACACTGAAGAGTGACGTCGTGGTTTTTCCTGCACCTTTTCCGCCTGTAGATGNTGGTTTTTCCTGCACCGTTTCCGCCTGTAGATGCGGAACTGATCAGTATTAATGGAGGAGACACTTATACCAGAACTCAAACTTTACCAAACAAAGAAAAGGTAAGAACAAAATAACATCATCTCATTCTTTCACAATGCTTACCATTTGAGTCAAAATTGACCTCAAGTGAAGATGTTTTGGTTGGTTACTATCGGCCTGCTGTGGAGGTGTTGCTTTTTAATCTATCGTTTTGGCCTTTTAGGCGGAATTTGAATGCGTGTGTCGCTATCCATGGTTCTGATTACACGCTGTTGAATGTTTGTTACCTGCAATGCATGCAGTATGATGAGGAATAATGGCTTCTTTCGTAAATTGGAAAGCTGCATAATGTTGGATCCTTTTATTAGGACGACCACACATAATGTAACTTGTGCTGCAGTCCAGGCTTTGTAATGTATTTTAACTTGTTAAAATATTTAACGTGCTCTACATTTGTCATGCACGAATTGATAGTAACTTTTACCGTTCAAATAACATGAAATGATCCTTTCACTCGTTGTTCACATTGTGTCAAGTCTGTATGCCCTCGTGCAACGTCACCTTTTTTTTCTCTTATTCTTCCTGTTTTTGCTCCTTCACGTTCATGTAAGGTTAATATATTTTTAAAGACATTGTTAAGATTCTAATATGTCATGATAATTTATGTCAATACTCACAGTGCTTTATTTTGCCGTTTGGGACTGAGGAGTTGCCAGTGTTTCTTATCATGAAGATATATATCATAAATGTACTTGTTCAATAACGTTGTGGCACTGTGCAGTTATTGCAAATCACCGCACAGTGGCACTAGAGACCACAGCATTGACAGTTTGAGGCTCCTCCCAGAAACCAGGGAATGACTGTGGATTTTCATCACAAAGGGACAGGGGAAGAGAAGAAACGACATTATGGAGTATCCCTTTTTATAAGAAAATTGAAGTAGTGTTGTCTAGAAATTCTCTTGACGTCAGTAGTCGACGGCAAAATTAGTTATTGTGCGTATAGTTTTTGTTCTTTTTTTGTGGAATTATGTTTTTACCGGGTAGCGGAAGATCTATTGTTGTGTACCTTATGCCTGTTTTGTTAGATTTTTACTGGGCAGCGGTGTCTGGACAGCTCTCCTATTCCATCTCAGAGGAGGTAATCCCGGGGACTTCTGTTGGAAATATCGCTAAGGATCTTAACCTTAATTTACAGGACTTGGAAGCTCGTTCGTTTCAAATCGTTACAGGATCAAAGATAAAATATTTCGAAGTGAATCAAAAGACCGGGTTTCTGTATGTCAGTGAGAGAATAGACAGAGAGCAGCTCTGCACAGATCAACTCAAATGTACGGTAAGCGTTGAAGCTGTGATAAACAACCCATTAAAGCTTTACCGTGTGGAAATAGACATTAGAGATATTAACGATAATTTTCCGTCGTTTAAAACAAAATCCCAGATATTGGACATTGCAGAGAACACATCACCTGGATTCAAATTGGCTCTGTCCTATGCGACTGATGCGGATGCGGGCAAGAATGGCGTTAGCTCGTATAAGCTTAGTCCTAACGAATTCTTCTCGCTTGCAACATACAAAGGAGTAAGTGCATCTGCTGAATTAGTGCTGCAGAAAGCCCTAGACCGTGAGAAAAAGTCAACAATAAATCTCATCTTAATCGCAATAGATGGAGGAACCCCACCAAAGTCAGGTACATCGGAAATCAAAATTAATGTTTTAGACATCAATGATAACGCACCAGTATTTAGCAGTCCTTTATATAAAGTCAGAATTCACGAAAACACTCCGAGTGGGAGATCAGTTTTTAGTTTAAATGCAACTGATGCTGATGAAGGCACAAATGGAGAAGTAATATATTCTCTTCGGAGCCAAGACCAAGATCACATACTCGATGTTTTCAAGATTGACGCAGACACGGGATTAATTTCAGTTAAAGGCAAAATCGACTTTGAGGAGAGAAGAGCTTTCGAAATCCGTGCAGAAGCCAGAGACAAAGCTCAGCCTCCGATGTCAACTCATTGTAAAGTGCTTGTAGAAGTAATTGATGTAAACGACAACGCTCCTGAGATCACAGTGACATCACTGCTCAGTACAGTGAATGAGGACGCTGAAATAGGTACAGCTATTGCACTTGTATCAGTTCTAGATATAGATAGTGGAGAAAACGGAGCAGTGAAATGCGATACACTAAATGAAGCTCCCTTCAAATTAGATACAAATTATAGAAACTATTTCTCTTTGGTGGTTGATGGACCGTTAGACAGAGAAGTAACTTCCCAATATAATGTTACAATTTCAGCTACTGATGAAGGGAGTCCTCCTCTTTCACACACCAGTGTTATTACTGTTCACGTTTCTGATGTTAATGATAACGCACCACAATTTTCAGAGCCTATAGTAAATGTTTTTGTGAAAGAGAATGGTAAAGTGGGAACAGTTATTAAAACAGTAACTGCAGTTGATGCTGACATCAATGATAACGGTCAGGTGAGCTATTCATTTTTAGAGAGCAAAACTAAACCACACCCGCTCCGCAGAATGGTGAACATCAACTCAGATACTGGAGATATAGTCAGCCTGCAGTCTTTTAACTTCGAGGAGACAAAAACATTCCAGTTTCAAATTGAGGCCACAGACTCTGGTGTTCCCCCACTCAGCAGCAACGTGACTGTGAACGTTTTTATCCTGGATGAAAATGACAACAGTCCCACAGTTCTTGCGCCCTATTCTGAGCACGGCTCCGTTAACAGTGAGAATATTCCATATTATGCTGAAGCGGGATACTTTGTGGCAAAGATCAGGGCCGTAGACGCAGATTCTGGATACAATGCACTGCTTTCTTATCACCTGTCTGAACACAAAGGAAACAACCTGTTCTGGATTGGAACCAGCACAGGAGAAATCAGGACTAAGAGGCGAATGAGTGACAATGACCTGAAAACTCACCCTTTGGTGGTGCTGGTTTCTGATAATGGAGAACCTTCCCTGTCAACTACAGTGTCTATTGATGTGGTGGTGGTTGAAAGCACAGCTGACATCCAGACTCAGTTCAGACATGTGCCGATAAAGGAGGAGAGCTTCTCTGATTTAAACCTGTATCTGCTGATTGCCATTGTGTCGGTGTCCGTGATCTTTCTACTGAGCCTCATCAGTTTAATAGCTGTGAAATGCCACAGGACAGACGGCAGTTTCAGCAGGTACAGCCCCCCAATGATCACCACCCATCCTGACGGGAGTTGGTCTTACTCTAAATCCACTCAGCAGTATGACGTGTGTTTTAGCTCAGACACACTGAAGAGTGACGTCGTGGTTTTTCCTGCACCTTTTCCGCCTGTAGATGCGGAACTGATCAGTATTAACGGAGGAGATACTTTTACCCGGACTCAGACTTTACCCAATAAAGACAAGGTAAGCCATTCCAATTTTTAAAATCAGCTTTTCTGACTGGGTCTGGCCTTTTGTTTGATAGAGTATAAACAAATATATGTTTGGAAAGAAAGTACACAGTAAATTGTGCTGTGTTGAATTAACACTATGAGTTGAATGGGACCAAATAGACTCAGGCCTAGTGTTAAATTGACTCATAGTGTTAATTCAACACAGCAAAATTTACTGTGTATTGGTGTTTGATTTGAGATTGCACTTTTTTTGGGACGTCATAAAATAGTACTTGCTCTGTCAGAAAGCCTTTCAGCTAATATAATTATAAACATTTCCCTACAAGTGTAATGCATCGCTCTATTTCTCTCAGTCATATCAACCCCTATATATCAAGGAATGGCACGACATGCACGGACACTACATTGAGACATTATCCCTGGTTTTGAACATTTTTATTTATTTATTTTATTATTATTATTATTATTATTATTATTATTATTATTATTATTATTAATGTATTTATTTATTTTTTATTCTGCAGTGGGCCTTTTACAGTTGTGGCTAAGCTTCGTTTTCTCTTGTTCGAAAATTCATGGAAATGTGCTGAGAATCATGCGCTATACCCTGGTGTATGACCCCGGTATATGCTCTAATCAGCATGTGCTAATTTAAACCGCTAATCTTGGTTATATAAAGTTTTCTTCATGTTGACACATTTTATTGACTAAATACACTCAATGGAATATATGGAATATATTGATGAGCCAGTTATTTAGACGGCGCCACCTGATGACCCTTTAGTTGCTTTTTCTTATGTATTATATGTTCAGAGTTTTAAGATAAGTGGTAAGTGATAAGTGACATTCTTAATGTGGAAGATTTGATAATAGGGCCTTAAAAAAGACATCGCTGAACAGCTGAGTGGGCCTTGGCATTCAACTCAAATTTACAGACCAGAAGGATGAGCCAAACTTAGCTTAGCCCAAGCAGATAAAATGTAAATTTATGGCTGCTAAATCAGCCACATATCCATCATCTGTTTGGGAAGAGTATGATTCTCAGGCAGGGTGTAGGTGTAAAACATCTATAGTAGGTTAGAAAAGGAACTTGTGCTTGATTCTGCATATTTAATTCTCATTAATGCAGTACTCAATGGTCTTTAAGGTTTATTCTTATGTTTGGTCTATATGCCGAAGTGACACATGGTGTCGCTGGAGACCACATACATTTTTCAATCCCTAAAGCCCCCGTCCATAGAAAAAAAGAAAACGTCATCAGCTGCTCTAGAGCTTTGTGAAAACAGGGAACAGTCGAACGGAGTCGTAACGTGAAGGGGTGGATGCGAAGTAACAATAGATATATGAAAGTGTATTTTCACATTTTGCGGAGATACCAGTAGGAGTAGCTTGGATTCGTTATTTTTGATTAAACAACGATGGATTCTCGGAAACAATGGACTTATATTGGGCCGCTGTTTGTTACTATGCTTTGTCTCGGAGACTGGTCTGTGGCTCAGATCTCCTATTCTGTTTCAGAAGAGGTGGACAAAGGCACTATCGTGGGAAATCTCGCTAAGGATTTAAACCTAAATGTGCAGAAACTCGAGTCTACGGGCCTTAACATTAACTCCGGATACAAAAAAAAGTATTTCGATGTAAATCAAGAATCTGGAATTCTTTTCGTTAACGAGAGGATAGATCGAGAGGAGCTCTGTCCCAATACGGTAAAATGCTCTTTAAATATAGAGGCTATATTGAATCACCCTCGCACCATACATCGGATTGAAGTTGTGGTTACTGATATTAATGACAATGCTCCATCTTTTCTGGAAGAAATAACTTCAATTGATATGTATGAGTCTTCATATACCGGAGAAAAGTATCCGCTGCCAGTAGCTCGTGATGCAGACGCAGGTCATAATTCGATAAGGACTTACAAATTGAACCCCAACGAATATTTCTCTTTGGATATACAAGCTGGTGAGCAAAGTGTGTCGGCTGAGTTAGTGCTACAGAAAGGGTTAGACAGAGAAAAACAGGCTGTTATTGAACTAACGCTAACCGCTGTAGATGGAGGAAAACCTCCAAAAACTGGGACTTTACATATAAGAGTTAATGTATTGGATGTAAATGACAATTCGCCCTTGTTCAGTAAATCTCTTTATAAAGCGCAAGTTACTGAAAATGCCAAGATTGGCACCACATTATTAACACTGACTGCTACTGATTTAGATGAAGGTGTAAATGGTGAGACTGTATACTCTTTTACAGAAAGGGGTCATGTAAACCCTGATGATACATTTTCTTTGAACTACAATACTGGTGAAATTATTGTTAAAAGAAATATTGATTATGAGGAAATTCAAGCTTATGAGATTCGTGTTCAAGCACGAGACAAAGGAAATCCTCCTCGCAGTGCACATAGCAAAGTTTTAGTGGAAGTAATTGATGAAAATGACAATTCTCCTGAAATCACGGTATCTTCACTCATGAGTCCACTGAAAGAAGACGCTGAAATAGGTACAGTTGTTGCTTTGGTGACGATCACTGATAAAGACGGAGGCAAAAATGGCCTGACAAATTGTGAGCTCACAGGTTCTATTCCATTTAAACTAAAGTCGAACTATAAAAACTATTATTCTTTGTTTGTTGACGGGCCTCTTGACAGAGAGACATTTTCTCAGTATGATATATCAATTACAGCGACAGATGAGGGGACCCCGGCTCTATCAAACAAAAGTGTCATTATTGTTCGCGTTTCTGATGTTAATGACAATCCTCCCAAATTTCCAGAACCGCTTATAAATCTTTATGTGAAAGAAAATAGTCCAGTTGGAGCTACGATTCATACACTGTCGTCTTTTGATTTAGATGTGAATGAAAACGCAAAAGCGTCATACTACTTGATTACTAATTATCTGAAGGCCTCAGAAATAGCTTCAATGATAAATATTAATTCAGAGACTGGAGATATAATCAGTCTCCAGTCTTTTAACTACGAAGAGACAAAAACGTTTCAGTTTAATGTTCAGGCCACAGACTCTGGTGTTCCTCCGCTCAGCAGCAACGTCACTGTGAACGTTTTTATCCTGGATGAAAATGACAACAGTCCCACGGTTCTTGCGCCCTATTCTGAGCACGGCTCCGTTAACAGTGAGAACATTCCCTATTATGCTGAAGCGGGATACTTTGTGGCAAAGATCAGGGCTGTAGACGCAGATTCTGGATACAATGCGTTGCTTTCTTATCACCTGTCTGAACACAAAGGAAACAACCTGTTCCGGATTGGAACCAGCACAGGAGAAATCAGGACTAAGAGGCGAATGAGTGACAATGATCTGAAAACACACCCGTTGGTGGTGCTGGTTTCTGATACTGGAGAACCTTCCCTGTCAGCTACTGTGTCTATTGATGTGGTAGTGGTTGAAAGCACAGCTGACATCCAGACTCAGTTCAGACATGTGCCTTTTAAGGAGGAGAGCTTCTCTGATTTAAACCTGTATCTGCTGATTGCCATTGTGTCGGTGTCCGTGATCTTTCTGCTGAGCCTCATCAGTTTAATAGCTGTGAAATGCCACAGGACAGACGGCAGTTTCAGTAGATACAGCCCCCCAATGATCACCACCCACCCTGACGGGAGCTGGTCTTATTCTAAATCCACCCAGCAGTATGACGTGTGTTTCAGCTCAGACACACTGAAGAGTGACGTAATGGTTTTCCCCGCACCTTTTCCGCCTGTAGATGCAGAACTGATCAGTATTAACGGGGGAGACACTTTTACCCGGACTCAGACTTTACCCAGCACAGAAAAGGTAAGAGATAGTGAATTGAATATTCCTTCACCAATCACGGCAAATTTCGTTTCATCAATATTGCTTTAGCTTCACTTAAGAAGGTTTCACCTTAAAAAGCTATTTTTTTTTACAGGGGAAATCGTGAAAATGTAATTAAATTTTGATAACTTGATAAGTAATTGTTTTCACGCAACCAACGTTTCCAACATTTGCTAGTGTCTTTGAGGTAGTTCTGTCCATGGTGCTAAAAACTTTCGTTGCTTTATCTTCAGCACACACTGGATTCAAAGTCATTAAATGTCGTAAATGTTTTGCCTGAAATATTTTTTAATCCGCCTTTATGCCCCTGCACATTTTGGAAAAAATAATACAATTTTTTTTCAATGTGCAAATACTGCTTTTCTGACCCTTAAAGGGCCACAGTGTATCCGCCCATGGCCAGACCTTCCTGTTTCAGTGTCGGTGTCCGACTGTCACTTCAGATGTGTGACATAATCATATAATTTGGGAAAATAAGTAGTATAAGCATCTTAAAATATGTTGAAAGAATTTCTATCATATATCTTATTCGCACATAATCATCTTGTTCTATCTATCTATCTATCTATCTATCTATCTATCTATCTATCTATCTATCTATCTATCTATCTATCGGACTGTGTTGTAGTCCTTAAATTGTTTATCTGCTGTGATTTCGCTTGTTCTACAATACTTCACGGGGTTATATATTGAGTCTTGTTTTTGAACAGGCTCAAACTCGTGGTGTGATTTCTTGGATATCGAATATATCCAACACACAAGATGACGCCACAAGATGAACACAAGATGACGCCAGAGACCACATATACTATACAATCGTATTCATTAGTGACCCAAAACCCCTCCTCCGATGACGCTGTTATGAGAAACAGCCCTGGACGTTGGTTAGTTTGAAGACGGTCCAGAAGGAAAGGGGCTTGGATGTGTTTTAAACAGACCTCGGTATATATGAGTGATTATCTCTGTGAATTTGTGGATTAACGTTGTTTGGCTGATTGCCTTCTCGAAACAAAAGGATGAGTCGTCGAGCGACCAAATGGATGCTGTGCGCCATTCTTCTTTGTTTATCTGACTGGTCTTCTGCTCAGATTTCCTATTCAATTTCTGAGGAGGTGGAAAAAGGCACAATGGTGGGGAATGTGGCTAAGGATTTAAACATTAATGTACAACACATGGAGGAACGGGGATTTCGGATTGTATCGGGACACAGTAAGAAATATTTCGAGGCTAATTTAAGAACAGGAGTTTTATTTGTTAACGACAGGATAGACCGCGAGGAGGTTTGTCCAAATTTGCGTAAGTGTTCTTTAAATATAGAGGCATTATTGAACCATCCCATGAATCTTTACCGTATTGAGGTCAGTATTCTTGATATAAATGATAACGCACCCTCATTTCTTGAGCAAAGCCACATATTTAACATATCTGAGTCTTCTTCAACGGGAGAGAGGTATCCTCTCCCAACAGCTCAAGATGCAGACACTGGTACTAATTCAGTGAAAAGCTACAAACTAAGTTCTAATGAATATTTTTCCATAGATGTACAGAACAGCGCAGAAGAGACTGTGTCAGCTGAGTTAGTGCTCCAGAAGACGTTAGACAGAGAGAAAAAACCTGTCATTAAACTGATATTAACAGCTGTAGATGGAGGAAAACCTTCGAGATCGGGTACGTTAGTGGTTCTTGTGAACGTGATCGATGTCAATGATAACACACCATCGTTTAATAAGCCGCTTTATAAAGTACGTGTCAGCGAAAATGTTGCACTAGGTGCAACAATAGTGAAAGTAAATGCAACTGATTTAGACGAGGGTCCACATTCGGAAATTAAATATTCTTTTATCAAACAAGGAAACGTGGATTCCCCTGAATTTTTTTTCATTAATCCTGAAAGCGGTGAAATCGTTGTAAAGGCTGCTTTGGATTATGAGGAAACCAAAGCATATGAATTACGTGTTAAGGCCACAGACCACGGCGCTTCCCCTCGCAGTGGTTATTCTAAAGTACTGATTGAAGTTATTGATGTTAATGACAATGCACNGGCGCTTCCCCTCGCAGTGGTTATTCTAAAGTACTGATTGAAGTTATTGATGTTAATGACAATGCACCAGAAATCTCAATAACTTCATTAATGAGTCCAGTAAAGGAAAGTGCTGAAATTGGAACAGTTATTGCATTAGTAACTGTGACTGATAAAGATGGAGGACAGAATGGCCTTACCACTTGTAAAATTATTGATGCAGTGCCCTTTAAATTAAAGTCAAATTATAAAAACTATTATTCATTGATTGTTGATGGACTTCTTGATAGAGAGAGCGCAACACAGTACAATTTAAGTATATCTGCTACCGATGAAGGGAGTCCGCCTGTTTCCAGCACTTCTTTAATCACTGTACAAATTTCTGATATCAATGATAACGTGCCTGTTTTCCCAGAAGGGTGTATTGATATCTATGTAAAAGAGAATAGTGCAGTGGGAGAAATTATCAAACGAATAACTGCACAGGACGCCGATGCAGATGGAAATGCTAAACTGTCTTATTCGTTACTGGATAATTATCCCAAAGGATTTCCGAGTTCATCAGTTGTTAACATCAACTCAGAAACTGGAGATATAATCAGTCTCCAGTCTTTTAACTACGAGGAGACAAAAACATTCCAGTTTCAGGTTCAGGCCACAGACTCTGGTGTTCCACCGCTCAGCAGCAACGTGACTGTGAACGTTTATATTCTGGATGAAAATGACAACAGCCCCACGGTTCTTGCTCCCTATTCTGAGCTCCGCTCCGTTAACAGTGAGAACATTCCATACTCTGCTGAAGCGGGATACTTTGTGGCAAAGATCAGGGCTGTAGACACAGATTCTGGCTACAATGCGCTGCTTTCTTATCACCTGTCTGAACACAAAGGAAACAACCTGTTCCGGATTGGAACCAGCACAGGAGAAATCAGGACTAAGAGGCGAATGAGTGACAATGACCTGAAAACTCACCCGTTGGTGGTGCTGGTTTCTGATAATGGAGAACCCTCCCTGTCAGCGACTGTGTCTATTGATGTGGTAGTGGTTGAAAACACAGCTGACATCCAGACTCAGTTCAGACATGTGCTTATAAAGGAAGAGAGCTTCTCTGATTTAAACCTGTGTCTGCTGATCGCCATTGTGTCGGTGTCCGTGATCTTTCTGCTGAGCCTCATCAGTTTAATAGCTGTGAAATGCCACAGGACAGACGGCAGTTTCAGCAGGTACAGCCACCCAATGATCACCACCCACCCTGATGGGAGCTGGTCTTACTCTAAATCCACTCAGCAGTATGACGTGTGTTTCAGCTCAGACACACTGAAGAGTGACGTAGTGGTTTTTCCTGCTCCGTTTCCGCCTGTAGATGCGGAACTGATCAGTATTAATGCAGGAGACACTTTTACCAGAACTCAGACTTTACCCAGCACAGAAAAGGTAAGACGATAATGAATTGAATATTCCTTTATCAATCACGGCAAATTTAATTTCACCCGTACTGCTTAAGGTTCACCTAAGAAAGCTTCACCTTAAAAAGCTATTTAAAAAAGGTGTGTGTGTGTGTGTAGGGGGGGNGGGGGGGGGGGGATCTTGAAATTGTAATTAAGTTTTAATAACTTGATGAATGTTTTCACACAACCAAAGTTTTCAGCGTTTGCTACTGTGTCTTTGAGGTAGTTCTGTCCATGGTGCTGAAAGATTTTGCTTTCGTTTCTTCAGCACACACTGGGCTCAAAGTCATTAAATACCGTAAATGTTTTACCTGAAATATTTTGTAATCTTTCATTGTGCCTCTGTACATTCCGAAAAAATAACACATTTTTTTTTCAGTTTAGAAAATACTGCTTTTCTTACCATTAAAGGGCCATAGTGTATCCGCACATGCACAAACGTTCTCGTTTCAGTGTAGGTGTCCGACTGTAGGTTCAGATGTGTGACATAGTCATTATAATTCGGGAAAATATGCATAAGAATCTCAAAATATGTTGTAAGAATTTTATCTTATTCGCACATAATCCTCTTGTTCTATCTATCTATCTATCTATCTATCTATCTATCTATCTATCTATCTATCGGATTGTGTTGTAGTGCNTCTATCTATCTATCTATCTATCTATCTATCTATCTATCTATCTATCTATCGGATTGTGTTGTAGTGCTTAAATTGTTTATCAGCGGTGATTTCGCTTGTTCTGCAATATTTCACCGGGTTCGATCAGCATACATTGTTGTTTTTGAACAGGCCCTAACTCATGGTGTGATTTCTTGGGTACCGAATATATTATAGAGTGAACACAAGATGACGCCAGAGACCACATATACTATACAATCGTGTTCATAGTGACTAAAACCCCTCCTCTGATGACGCTGTTATGAGAAACAGCCCTGGACGTTGGTTAGTTTGAAGATGGTCCAGAAAGGAAAGGGGCTTGGATGTGTTTTAGACGGACCTCGGTATATATGAGTGATTATCTCTGTGAATTTGTGGATTAACGTTGTTTGACTGACTGCCTTCTCGAAACAAAAGGATGAGTCGTCGAGCGACCAAATGGATGCTGTGCGCCATTCTTCTTTGTTTTTCTGATTGGTCTTCTGCTCAGATTTCCTATTCAATTTCTGAGGAGGTGGAAAAAGGCACAATGGTGGGGAATCTGGCTAAGGATTTAAATATTAATATACAACACGTTGAAGAACGGGGATTTCGGATTGTATCGGGACACAGTAAGAAATATTTCGAGGCTAATTTAAGAACAGGAGTTTTATTTGTTAACGACAGGATAGACCGCGAGGAGGTTTGTCCAAATTTGCGCAAGTGTACTATAAATATAGAGGCATTATTGAACCATCCCATGAATCTTTATCGCATTGAGGTCAGTATTCTTGACATAAATGATAACGCACCCTCATTTCCTGAGCAAAGCCACATATTTAACATATCTGAGTCTTCTTCAACCGGAGAGAGGTATCCTCTCCCAATAGCTGAAGATGCAGACACAGGAACTAATTCAGTAAAAAGCTACAGACTAAGCTCGAATGAATATTTTTCCATAGATGTACAGAGCAACGGAGAAGAGACTGTGTCAGCTGAGTTAGTGCTACAGAAGACGTTAGACCGAGAGAAACAACCTGTCATTCAATTGATATTAACCGCTATAGATGGAGGAAAACCTGCAAGAACTGGTACATTACAGATTCTCGTGAACGTGATAGATACCAATGATAACACACCGTCGTTTAGCAAATCTCTTTATAAGGTCAGTGTCAAAGAAAACGTTTCTGTAGGTGCAACAATATTAAAACTAAATGCAAGTGATTTAGACGAGGGTTCTAATTCTGACCTAAGGTATTCTTTCATGAAAGGAGGAAATATAGACTCCTCTAAAAAATTCTCGATTGGGCATGAAAGTGGTGAAATTATTGTTAGGGATCATTTGGATCACGAGGAAATAAATGCGTATGAATTACGCGTCCAAGCCACAGACCAAGGCGCTTCCCCTCGCAGTGGTTATTCTAAAGTACTGATTGAAGTTATTGATGTTAATGACAATGCACCAGAAATCTCAATAACTTCATTAATGAGTCCAGTAAAGGAAAGTGCTGAAATTGGAACAGTTATTGCATTAGTAACTGTGACTGATAAAGATGGAGGACAGAATGGCCTTACCACTTGTAAAATTATTGATGCAGTGCCCTTTAAATTAAAGTCAAATTATAAAAACTATTATTCATTGATTGTTGATGGACTTCTTGATAGAGAGAGCGCAACACAGTACAATTTAAGTATATCTGCTACCGATGAAGGGAGTCCGCCT
>VXCM01005572.1:17183-75547 GCA_014773175.1 Lucifuga dentata
GGAGAAATCAGGACTAAGAGGCGAATGAGTGACAATGACCTGAAAACTCACCCGTTGGTGGTGCTGGTTTCTGATAATGGAGAACCCTCCCTGTCAGCGACTGTGTCTATTGATGTGGTGGTGGTTGAAAACACAGCTGACATCCAGACTCAGTTCAGACATGTTCCTATAAAGGAGGAGAGCTTCTCTGATTTAAACCTGTATCTGCTGATCGCCATTGTGTCGGTGTCCGTGATCTTTCTGCTGAGCCTCATCAGTTTAATAGCTGTGAAATGCCACAGGACAGACGGCAGTTTCAGCAGGTACAGCCCCCCAATGATCACCACCCACCCTGATGGGAGCTGGTCTTACTCTAAATCTACTCAGCAGTATGACGTGTGTTTCAGCTCAGACACACTGAAGAGTGACGTAGTGGTTTTTCCTGCACCGTTTCCGCCTGTAGATGCGGAACTGATCAGTATTAATGGAGGAGACACTTTTACAAGGACTCAGACTTTACCCAGCACAGAAAAGGTAAGAATTCAGTCAACATAATTGCTATGCGGTAGTTTATTCTCTACTTTTGATTGTTTGAGTTTTAGCATTTTTGCCCAGTGGTTTTTTTTTTTTTTTTTTTTTTTTTTTAATTATCTACCTCTAAGCAGCGTTTCTGTCCATGGCTAATAAATAGTTTACAAGGTATTTTTAGCCTACGGGTTTGAGTGCGAATTCGTGCTGAGATGTTTTAACTCTCAGTAGTGTTTTCATCATTCAGTCTCGTATGATGAAGTGACAGTAATGATGCCAAAGTTCAATTAACTTTAAAAATTTCAGACGTGACTGAAAACATTTCTGCACAAATAATTACATACGTGTTTCTACACGTACTGATATTCATTATTAGCCTTTTTTTAATGACTGGAGAGGATGTTGGTCCATTTATATCATATTCAAGTCATATCTCCTTGTCAAAAAATTGCTTGTTATTTCCTGTTACTTTTTTTGAATGTGACATTTCTATTGATTGAGCCATTGTGCTGCCTTTATATTGTGTTTCACAATTCATATTAACCTTTTTCTTATTTTGTGGCGAAGTCTCTGCAAGCATGTGTTATGAACACGAGGGGTCGCTCGACACCGTGGAATGCAATGTTGTAATTAACGGTAAACCCCCCACCTCTTTCAGTAAGGATGCTACGTCATTGTTACCAACTCACTGTAAAGAGAAGGCTTCAAGGGGCGCTTTTTGTTTCAGGACACTACGTTGTTCACGACGAGAAAATGGATAATCTCCTGTTTTTTATTTAGATGTCATGTTTTGCATTCGTCCATTTGTTGTAAGCAGAAATGGCCCGCGGAAGAGACAGGGCAAGCGTTTGGATTTTGCTTGTTGTAGCGCTTTATCTGGTTGGTTGTTCCACTGCACAGCTTTCTTATACCGTTACCGAGGAGTCGGACAAAGGCACCATTGTCGGAAACCTTGCCAGGGATTTAAACTTAAATGCAAATGAATTGGACTTGAGAGGTCTTCGAATTGTCTCTGGACACAGTAAGGATTATTTTGAAGTGAATACAAAAACAGGAGCTTTGCTCGTTAATGCAAAACTAGACAGGGAGGAGCTTTGTCCTAGTTTGGCGAAGTGTCTTTTGAAGATACAGGCTATACTGAGTAATCCTGTAAATATTTATCGAATAGAAGTTAATATTTTAGATATAAATGATAACGCGCCATCTTTCCTTGAACAAAATCATATATTTAACATCTCCGAGTCTGCATCAACGGGAGACAGGTATCCTCTCCCTAATGCTAACGATCCTGATATAGGCAGTAATTCAGTAAAGACGTATAAAATTAGCCAAAATGAATGTTTCTCTTTGGATGTGCAGAACAGCGGAGAGCCGAGTGTGTCTGCAGAGTTAGTCCTGCAGAAAGCTTTGGACAGAGAGAAACAATCGACTATTATACTAATACTGACCGCAGTGGATGGGGCAAAACCTCCCAAAACAGGTACTTTACGAATCACAGTAAATATAATAGATGTCAATGACAATACACCTGCGTTTAGTAAACAGCTTTATAAGGTCCGTGTTAATGAGAACGTACCTATAGGAACAACAGTTCTAAAATTGGAAGCCTCGGATCCAGATGAAGGGTCACATGGTCAGGTTACATACACCTTCATGAAACGTAGTAACAAGTTTGATATAAATTCACAAAGCGGTGAAATCACTGTGAAGGATAGTTTGGATCACGAGGAAGAATCTGCTTACGAATTGCGTGTACAAGCTACGGATCAAGGAGCTTCTCCTCGCAGCGGGTATTGTAAGGTGTTAATTGAAGTTGTAGATGTGAATGATAATGCCCCAGAAATATCAGTGACTTCGATAATTAGCCCGTTAAAGGAGGATGCAGACATTGGCACAGTCGTCGCTTTAGTTAATGTCATTGACAAAGATGATGGAAAGAATGCACAGATTAAGTGTAAGATTGTCGATTCTGTACCCTTCAAACTTCAACTGAATTACAAAAATGATTTTTCTATAGTAGTTGACGGGCCTCTAGACAGAGAAAACGCGGATCGAATCGATGTAGTCATCACAGCTAGTGATGAAGGAACACCAGCTCTCTCCAGCACTAGCACTATCACAGTACAAATTTTTGATATTAATGATAACGCCCCAATTTTTATAGATAATGTATTAAATGTTTACGTGAAAGAAAACAGTGCTGTAGGAGACTTAATTAAAAAAGTAACTGCACTGGACATCGATGCAGATGAAAATTCTAAAATTACGTATTCATTATTGGACAGCTCTACTAAAGATACTCCAGTCACTTCACTTTTAAACATCAATTCAGAAAATGGGGATATAATCAGCTTGCAGTCTTTTAACTATGAGGAGACAAAAACGTTTCAGTTTAAAGTTCAGGCCACAGACTCTGGTGTTCCACCGCTCAGCAGCAACGTGACTGTGAACATTTTTATCCTGGATGAAAATGACAACAGCCCCACGGTTCTTGCTCCCTATTCTGAGCACGGCTCTGTTAACAGTGAGAACATTCCCTATTCTGCTGAAGCGGGATACTTTGTGGCAAAGATCAGGGCTGTAGACGCAGATTCTGGCTACAATGCGCTGCTGTCTTATCATCTCTCTGAACACAAAGGAAACAACCTGTTCCGGATTGGAACCAGCACAGGAGAAATCAGGACTAAGAGGCGAATGAGTGACAATGACCTGAAAACTCACCCTTTGGTGGTGCTGGTTTCTGATAATGGAGAACCCTCCCTATCAGCTACTGTGTCTATTGATGTGGTGGTGGTTGAAAACACAGCTGACATCCAGACTCAGTTCAGACATGTGCCTATAAAGGAGGAGAGCTTCTCTGATTTAAACCTGTATCTGCTGATCGCCATTGTGTCGGTGTCCGTGATCTTTCTGCTGAGTCTCATCAGTTTAATAGCTGTGAAATGCCACAGGACAGACGGCAGTTTCAGCAGGTACAGCCCCCCAATGATCACCACCCACCCTGACGGGAGCTGGTCTTACTCTAAATCCACTCAGCAGTATGACGTGTGTTTCAGCTCAGACACACTGAAGAGTGACGTAGTGATTTTTCCCCCACCGTTTCCGCCTGTAAATGCAGAACTGATCAGTATCAATGGAGGAGATACTTTTACCAGAACTCAGACTTTACCCAACACAGAAAAGGTGAGTTGTTTGCAACCTAATAATATTTTTTTTTTCTAATGATGAATGCTTGTAATTTCAGACGTTACTATTTATTGTCATGGCACATGCTGGCAGATTATGATTGCCATGATTTACATATGTTGGTACAGTGTTTTACATGGAATCAACAACAGAAAGTAACAAGAATTTTAGTGACATAATGATTAAGTTGTTTTTGAGAACTCTACTGTCGTTGTTAGGCTATGGAATTTACCAACACCACTGGAAATCAGGTTGCTTCTCTACTGCTACTGAATGTACAAAACTGAGACAAAGAGATTTGGTACTATAACATGTCTGGTATTTAGGATATACACCACATTCAAAATATTAAATCCCATAAATCTTTCACTTTTTAAAATCTATTCATTATGGATTTTTGTGGACCCAACCCGTTGGTTGTTTAACGTTCTCTGTGGCTGCATTTGTAGTTTCACTCGTCGTGACTGTGCTGAAATGGCGCTCTCCGTGGTGCTGAACCCAGTCTCTGCAGCTTTTGGATTCTGAGAGTTTTATGCATCGTTCTGATGCTAAACAAAGGCGTGTATAGTGTTAATATGCGTGTTGGAAAATATGATTTCTTAATTTATTGTTCCATTATTTTGTAGTTTTTAAATGCTGTAATTAATAATTTCATATGTTTTAGTTTAATTTTTTTTAGTTTAATATTTATTTTTTTAAAACTCTAACTGGTTGAGCTCCAAATTTTCTGGTTACTTTGATTCTTTAAATTCCTTATTTAAGGGCATAATTTAAAAATAAATAAATAAATAAATAAAATACCTCTATGTAGAAAACATGCTGATTTGATAGTCTCGTCCGAATTTTTTTTTTTTTTTTTNGAATTTTTTTTTTTTTTTTTCGATTCATTATTTTTGAGTCCATTGTTGTGACTATAATTTGCAGATGCAATTGTTAAGAAGGCTATTGAAAATATGTGTACTGACCACACGATGTCGCTACGGACCCTTGGCATGAATGTTAACTATTTATTTAAAACTCCTCCTTGCAAACCGAAACAATCACGGCCATTATGTTATCTGGAAACAGTGGGATGGTGCTGTGTCGAGAAGAGCTGGAGTTTACACTGAGTTTTTAAATAACGGATACATTTGTCTATGCTGGAGAATTCTGGATTTAAATGATTATCTGGATTCACTGTTTATTGTTCAGTAATGGGTGTTCGACGAAAGAAAGAATATGCCTGGATTCATATCGTTGCATTTCTTTGTCTTTGTGACTGCTCTGCGTCCCAGCTGTCATACTCCATTTCCGAGGAGACGAACAAAGGCACCGTAGTAGGAAATATCGCAAAGGATTTAAACCTCAGTGTACAAGAACTAGAGGCCAGATATCTACGCATTGTGGCGAGTTACAGTAAGAAATATTTTGACGTGAATTTGCGAAATGGAGACATATTTGTTGACGAAAGAATAGACCGAGAGGAGCTTTGTCCTAACACGGTAAAATGCTCCATGAATATACAGGCTGTTGTAAGTAATCCAATGAATGTCCACCGCATCGAGGTTATTATCCTAGATGTAAATGATAACTCTCCTGCTTTTATTGAGCAATCCTATTATTTTAACATTTCCGAATCATTATCACAGGGAGAGCGATATCTCCTCCCAGAAGCAGTAGATCCAGACACAGGCAGCAATTCCGTCAAAATTTACAAGCTGAGTCAAAATGAACATTTTTCGCTTGATGTACAGAGTGGTGGAGAACACGGATTGTCTGCAGAATTAGTGCTGCAGAAACCTTTAGACCGAGAGAAACAGCCAGTAATCTCATTGATCCTGACCGCTGTAGATGGAGGAAAACCTCCTCGATCAGGAACGCTGCAGTTAAATATAAATGTTTTAGATGTAAATGATAATACACCAATATTCAGTAAATCTCTCTACAAAGTGAGTGTCAAAGAAAATGCTACTCCTGGAATTACTGTGATAAAGTTAAACGCGACAGATTTAGACGAGGATGTGAACAGCAAGCTCCAGTATTCCTTTATCAAACGAGGCCATATTGATCCATTGCAAACATTTAATATAAATTCTGAAACTGGAGAAATAATAGTTAAAGGCACATTAGACTATGAAGACACGCCTGCTTATGAAGTTAGGGTTCAAGCTGTAGATCAAGGCACTCCTCCTCGTCGAGCCCACGCTAAGCTACTGATAGAAATAACTGATGTGAATGACAATGCCCCAGAAATATCAGTGACATCACTCATGACTCCAGTAAAAGAAGATGCCGAACTGGGAACAATCGTTGCTTTAGTGACAGTGAGTGATAAAGATGGAGGAAACAATGGCATGATGAATTGTAAAGTAGTGGGGTCTGTTCCATTTAAACTTAAGTCCAACTATAAAAATTACTATTCATTAATAGTAGATGGTCCACTGGACAGAGAAAGAGTCTCTATTTACAATGTCACTATTTCAGCAACAGATGCAGGAAATCCGCCTCTGTCCAGCATCGGTGTCATTACTGTTCATGTTTCTGATGTGAATGATAATGCACCACGTTTTGTAGAACCAGTTGTTAGTATCTATGTGANGTTCATGTTTCTGATGTGAATGATAATGCACCACGTTTTGTAGAACCAGTTGTTAGTATCTATGTGAAAGAAAACAGTCATGTAGGTTCCGTCATTTACAGAATAAACGCTTTTGATCCTGATTCAGGTGGAAATGCAAATTTGGCTTACACTTTATTAGATAGAACTCCAACAAATATTCCAATTTCATCAATGGTGAACATCAATTCAGAGACAGGAGAGATAATCAGTCTGCAGTCTTTTAACTATGAGGAGTTAAAAACGTTCCAGTTTAAAGTTCAGGCCACAGACTCTGGTGTTCCTCCACTCAGCAGCAACGTGACNAAAAACGTTCCAGTTTAAAGTTCAGGCCACAGACTCTGGTGTTCCTCCACTCAGCAGCAACGTGACGGTTAATGTTTTTATCCTGGATGAGAATGACAACAGTCCCACGGTTCTTGCGCCCTATTCTGAGCACGGCTCCGTTAACAGTGAGAACATTCCCTATTCTGCTGAAGCGGGATACTTTGTGGCAAAGATCAGGGCTGTAGACGCAGATTCTGGCTACAATGCGCTGCTTTCTTATCACCTGTCTGAACACAAAGGAAACAACCTGTTCCGTATCGGAACCAGCACTGGAGAAATCAGGACTAAGAGGCGAATGAATGACAATGATCTGAAAACTCACCCCTTGGTGGTGCTGGTTTCCGATAATGGAGAACCCTCCCTGTCAGCTACTGTGTCTATTGATGTGGTGGTGGTTGAAAGCACAGCTGACATCCAGACTCAGTTCAGACATGTGCCGATAAAGGAGGAGAGCTTCTCTGATTTAAACCTGTATCTGCTTATCGCCATTGTGTCGGTGTCCGTGATCTTTCTGCTGAGTCTCATCAGTTTAATAGCTGTGAAATGCCACAGGACAGACGGCAGTTTCAGCAGGTACAGCCCCCCAATGATCACCACCCACCCTGACGGGAGCTGGTCTTACTCTAAATCTACTCAGCAATATGACGTGTGTTTCAGCTCAGACACACTGAAAAGTGACGTAATGGTTTTTCCTGCACCATTTCCGCCTGTAGATGCGGAACTTATCAGTATTAACGGGGGAGACACTTTTACAAGGACTCAGACTTTACCCAGCACAGAAAAGGTGAGTTGTTTGCAACTTTTTAAAAGAGTCGGTGTTTCTAATAATGAATACTCTAGTTTCCAATGAAATATAAGGATAAAGTTTTCTAATTATCTAATGATTAGACAATCCTGACTGCCATGATTTGAGTGTAGTCTTGCTTTTATTTATTTATTTTTTTCTGTTTTTTATGTGTACATATCAGAAATGAAGAATGGACATTGAAAAGAGAACAAAAAAAAAAAAAAAANAAAAAAAAAAAAAAAAAGTAATGACCTTTCTCATTTGATACCCCGAGTCCACAACTCTTGTTGCAAGTGCATGGACATTGTTATTAGTAATAGAAAAGAAGTTGTTTCACTCCTTTTTTTTTTTTTTTTTTTTTTTTGTGGAAGAATTTGTGTCATAGCTTTGTCAGAAGTTTAAGATATGCATCACATTTGAAATTCGTACCTTAATTTTCTCATAAGTTGTTCATATTTGAAGACCCACTTTCTGTCTTTAAGTGGTTATGTAGCATAATTGGAACATGATGGTGCCTGCTCCTAAAAACATACGTTGATGTTGTTAACTGCTTGCAGTGTGTTGGAATTGGTTTCTGCAACGTTTGGTTTCTGTGCGGTTTCTGCACCGTCCTGATCTCGAAATATCTGCCTGCATATTTGCTTTAGCTGTAGCTACTGTGTTAAGTTTTTAAATATTAATGTTTCCCTCTATGTTGGGTTATAACAAGGTCCCTGTGTAGTAGATACATTTGTTTGACACTTTCATACAGAGACGATTTTTAGTTTGTTTTCTTGTGTTGACGTTCGCTAATGTGGCAGTGATGTAGAAATGCATTTGTTTAGCAGGTTATTGCAAGTTTCTCATAGTAACCACACGATGTCGCTGGAGACCATAAGCATGAATATTACACTACTGTAAAACTCCTCCCTGCATGTTACAACGAAAACAATCACTGGCTTTCAGCAAGAGCCGTGGGATGGAGCTGTGGCATGAAGGACTGGACATCTCTTTATATGACGACTGCATCTACGCTGGATAATTTCTATTGTGAATTACTTTCTGGATTCAGTGTTTATTGTTCAGCAATGGATGTTCGGAGAAAAAAGGAATATGCCTGGATTCTTATCGTTGCATTTCTTTGTCTTTGTGACTGCTCTTTCTCCCAGCTGTCGTACTCCATTTCAGAGGAGGCGAACAAAGGCACCGTTGTACGAAATATTGCAAAAGATTTAAATCTCAGTGTACGTGAACTGGAGGCCAGGGATCTACGAATTGTGTCGAGTTACAGTAAGACATATTTTGACGTGAATTTACGGACGGGAAACATCTTTGTAAGCGAGAAAATAGACCGAGAGGAGCTTTGTCCTAACACGGTAAAATGCTCGATGAATATACAAGCTATATTAAGTAATCCAATGAATGTTCATCGCATCGACGTTATTATCATAGATGTAAATGATAATTCGCCTGCTTTTATTGAACAATCCTATGATTTTAACATTTCAGAGTCATTGTTTCCGGGAGAAAGATATCTCCTGCCTATGGCAGTAGATCCAGACACAGGCAGTAACTCAGTAAAGACCTACAAGCTGAGTCAAAATGAACATTTCTGGCTTGATGTTCAGGGCGGTGGAGAACACGGGGTGTCTGCGGAGTTAGTTCTGCAGAAGCCTTTAGACCGAGAGAAACAGCCAGTAATCGCACTGATCCTGACCGCTATAGATGGAGGAAAACCTCCTCGATCAGGAACGCTGCAGTTAACTGTAAATGTTGTTGATGTCAACGACAATACACCAATATTCAGTAAATCCCTTTACAAAGTAAGTGTCAGAGAAAATGCTATTCCTGGAACAGTGATAACAAAGCTAAACGCAACTGATTTAGACGACGGTGTGAACAGTAAGGTTCTATATTCATTTATCAAACGAGGCAACATTGATCCATCGGACATATTTAATATAAATTCTGAAACTGGAGAAATTGCTCTTAAGGACACATTAGACTATGAAAACACGCCTGCTTATGAAGTTAGGGTTCAAGCTATGGATCAAGGCCACTCTCCTCGAAGTACCCACGCTAAACTACTGATAGAGATAATTGATGTGAATGACAATGCCCCAGAAATATCATTGACGTCACTCATGACCCCAGTAAAAGAAGACGCCGTACCAGGGACAATCGTTGCTTTAGTGACAGTGAGTGATAAAGACGGAGGAAACAATGGCATGACGAATTGTCAAGTGGTGGGGTCTGTTCCATTTAAACTTAAGTCCAACTATAAAAATGACTATTCATTAATAGTAGATGGNTGGGGTCTGTTCCATTTAAACTTAAGTCCAACTATAAAAATGACTATTCATTAATAGTAGATGGCCCACTGGACAGAGAAAGCGTCTCTATATACAACGTCACTATTGCAGCCATAGATGCAGGAAGTCCGCCTCTGTCCAGCATCAGTGTCATTACCGTTCATGTTTCTGATGTGAATGATAATGCACCACGTTTTGTAGAACCAGTTGTTAGTATCTATGTGAAAGAAAATATTCATGTAGGTTCCGTCATTTACAGAATAAACGCTTTTGATCCTGATTCAGGTGAAAATGCTAATTTGGCTTACACGTTACTAGATAGTTCCCCAAAAAATATTCGAATTTCATCAATGGTGAATATTAACTCAGAAACAGGAGACATAATCAGNGTTCCCCAAAAAATATTCGAATTTCATCAATGGTGAATATTAACTCAGAAACAGGAGACATAATCAGTCTGCAGTCTTTCAATTACGAAGAAACAAAAACGTTCCAGTTTAAAGTTCAGGCCACAGACTCTGGTGTTCCTCCACTCAGTAGCAACGTGACTGTGAACGTTTTTATCCTGGATGAAAATGACAACAGTCCTACAGTTCTTGCGCCCTATTCTGAACACGGCTCCGTTAACAGTGAGAACATTCCCTATTCTGCTGAAGCGGGATACTTTGTGGCAAAGATCAGGGCTGTAGACGCAGATTCTGGCTACAATGCGCTGCTTTCTTATCACTTGTCTGAGCACAAAGGAAACAACCTGTTCAGGATTGGAACCAGCACAGGAGAAATCAGGACTAAGAGGCGAATGAGTGACAATGACCTGAAAACTCACCCGTTGGTGGTGCTGGTTTCTGATAATGGAGAACCCTCCCTGTCAGCTACTGTGTCTATTGATGTGGTGGTGGTTGAAAGCACAGCTGACATCCAGACTCAGTTCAGACATGTGCCGATAAAGGAGGAGAGCTTCTCTGATTTAAACCTGTATCTGCTGATCGCCATTGTGTCGGTGTCCGTGATCTTTCTGCTGAGCCTCATCAGTTTAATAGCTGTGAAATGCCACAGGACAGACGGCAGTTTCAGCAGGTTCAGCCCCCCAATGATCACCACCCACCCTGACGGGAGCTGGTCTTACTCTAAATCCACTCAGCAGTATGACGTGTGTTTCAGCTCAGACACACTGAAGAGTGATGTAATGGTTTTTCCTGCACCATTTCCGCCTATAGATGCTGAGTTGATCAGTATTAACGGGGGAGACACTTTTACTCGGACTCAGACTTTACCCAACACAGAAAAGGTGAGTTGTTTGTAAGATTGTGAAAGAGTCGGTGTTTTTAATGATGGATACTATCCAATCTTGTTACAATGAAATATAAGGACAAAGTTGTCTAATTATCTAATGATTAGACAATAGATGCTCTAATTCTGACTGCCATGATCTGAGTGTGTTCTTGATTTTTTTTTTTTTTTTTTTTTTTAAATCTGTGTACATATCAGAAATGAGGAATGGACATTCAAAAGAGAGCAACAAAAAAAGTAATGACCCTTGTTATTTGACACCCCTAGTCCACAACTCTAGTTGCAAAGCCATGGACATTGGCACTAGTAAAAGGGAAGAGGTTGCTTCACTTCTATTTTTTTTATTTTTTATTTTTTTTAAGAATTTGTATCATGGCTTTGTCAGAAGTTTAAGATATGCATCACATTTGAAATTCGTAAATACAAAAAAAAAAAAAAAGNAAAAAAAAAAAAAAAGTTAATTTTCTCATAGGTTGTTCATATTCAAAGACCCACCTTCTTTTTTTTAAGTGGCTATGTAGCAAAATTGGAACATATGCTTGATGGTGTCTGCTCCTAAAACCACATGTTGATGTTGTTAACTGCTTGCAGTGTGTGGAAATTGGTTTCTGAAATGTTTGGTTTTTGTGCGCTTTCTGCACATCCTGATCTCAAAATATTTGCCTGCATATTTGCTTTTCCTGTAGCTTACTATGTTAACTTCTTAAAGTAAAATGATGATTTAATCATTATTTTAGTCACCAATCCTCTAATTTCCTCTAATCATGTATTTTTAATTTTTACATTTTCTTAAAATTCATTTTAGCACTTTGCCTTCAATTCGACTTTCCCTGAAATTCATTAAAATTAAACTTATTTTCTGGGTACATTTAATAGCTCCTTTAACGTCAATATTTCCCTCTGCGTTGGGTTATAACAAGATCCTTGTGTATCAGATACATTTACTTGACACTCTCATACGAAGATTTTTGGTTTGTCTTCTTGTGTTGACGTTCACTGTTGTGGCAGTGATGAAGAGATGCATTTGTTTAGCAGGTTATTGCAAGTTTCTCATATGTGTAGTGACCACACGATGTCGCTGGAGACCATAAGCATGAATATTACACTACCGTAAAACTCCTCCCTGCATGTTACAACGAAAACAATCATTGGCTTTCAGCAAGAGCCGTGGGATGGAGCTGTGGCATGAAGGGCTGGACATCTCTTTATATGATGACTGCATCTACACTGGATAATTCCTATTGTGAATTATTTTCTGGATTCAGTGTTTATTGTTCAGTAATGGATATTCGGAAAAAAAAGGAATATGCCTGGATTCATATCGTTACATTTCTTTGTCTTTGTGACTGCTCTGCCTCCCAGCTGTCGTACTCAGTTTCTGAGGAGGCGAACAAAGGCACCGTAATAGGAAATATCGTAAAGGATTTAAACCTCAGTGTACGAGAACTAGAGGCCAGGGATCTTCGTATCGTGTCGAGTTACAGTAAGAAATATTTTGACGTCAATTTGCGGACGGGAAACATATTTGTTGATGGGAGAATAGACCGAGAGGAGCTTTGTCCTAACACGGTAAAATGCTCCATGGATATACAGGCTGTTGTAAGTAATCCAATGAATGTCCACCGCATCGACGTTAGCGTCATAGATGTAAATGATAATTCACCTGCTTTTATTGAACAGACTTATTATTTGAACATTTCAGAGTCATTATCGCCGGGAGAAAGATATCTCCTCCCAGAAGCAGTAGATCCAGATATAGGCAGTAACTCAGTAAAGATCTACAAGCTGAGTCAAAGTGAACATTTCTCGATTGATGCACAGAGTAGTGGAGAACACGGAGTGTCTGCAGAGTTAGTGCTGCAGAAACCTTTAGATAGAGAGAAACAGCCAGTAAAAACACTGATCCTGACCGCTGTAGATGGAGGAAAACCTCCTCGATCAGGAACGCTGCAGTTAAATGTAAACGTAATTGATGCCAACGACAATACACCAATATTCAGTAAATCCCTCTACAAAGTGAGTGTCAAAGAAAATGCTGCTCCTGGAACGGTGATAATAAAGCTAAACGCAACCGATTTAGACGACGGTGTGAACAGTAAGGTTCTATATTCATTTATCAAACGAGGCAATATTGATCCATCGGACATATTTAATATAAATTCTGAAACTGGAGAAATTTCTGTTAAGGGCACATTAGACTTTGAGAAAACGCCTGCTTATGAAGTTAGGGTTCAAGCTATGGATCAAGGCCATTCGCCTCGTAGGACCCACGCTAAACTACTGATAGAGATAATTGATGTGAATGACAATGCGCCACAAATATCAGTGACGTCACTCATGACCCCAGTAAAAGAAGACGCCGAATTGGGAACAATCGTTGCATTAGTGAAAGTGAGTGATAAAGATGGAGGAAACAATGGCATGACAAACTGTAAAATGGTGGGGTCTGTTCCATTTAAACTTAAGTCCAACTATAAAAATGACTATTCATTAATAGTAGATGGNTGGGGTCTGTTCCATTTAAACTTAAGTCCAACTATAAAAATGACTATTCATTAATAGTAGATGGCCAACTGGACAGAGAAATTGTCTCTATATACAACGTCACTATTGCAGCCATAGATGCAGGAAGTCCGCCTCTGTCCAGCATCGGTGTCATTACTGTTCACATTTCTGATGTGAATGACAACGTACCTCATTTTGTGGAGCCAGCTGTTAGTATATATGTGAAAGAAAATAGTCATGTAGGTTCCGTCATTTACAGAATAAACGCTTTTGATCCTGACTCAGGTGGAAATGCAAATTTAGCATACAAGTTACTAGAGGGTTCCCCAAAAAATATTCGAATTTCATCAATGGTGAATATTAACTCAGAAACAGGAGACATAATCAGTCTGCAGTCTTTCAATTACGAAGAAACAAAAACGTTCCAGTTTAAAGTTCAGGCCACAGACTCTGGTGTTCCTCCACTCAGTAACAACGTGACTGTGAACGTTTTTATCCTGGATGAAAATGACAACAGTCCTACAGTTCTTGCGCCCTATTCTGAGCACGGCTCCGTTAACAGTGAGAACATTCCCTATTCTGCTGAAGCGGGATACTTTGTGGCAAAGATCAGGGCTGTAGACGCAGATTCTGGCTACAATGCGCTGCTTTCTTATCACCTGTCTGAACACAAAGGAAACAACCTGTTCAGGATTGGAACCAGCACTGGAGAAATCAGGACTAAGAGGCGAATGAGTGACAATGACCTGAAAACTCACCCTTTGGTGGTGCTGGTTTCTGATAATGGAGAACCCTCCCTGTCAGCTACAGTGTCTATTGATGTGGTGGTGGTTGAAAGCACAGCTGACATCCAGACTCAGTTCAGACATGTGCCGATAAAGGAGGAGAGCTTCTCTGATTTAAACCTGTATCTGCTGATCGCAATTGTGTCGGTGTCCGTGATCTTTCTGCTGAGCCTCATCAGTTTAATAGCTGTGAAATGCCACAGGACAGACGGCAGTTTCAGCAGGTACAGTCCCCCAATGATCGCCACCCACCCTGACGGGAGCTGGTCTTACTCTAAATCCACTCAGCAGTATGACGTGTGTTTCAGCTCAGACACACTGAAGAGTGACGTAGTGGTTTTTCCCGCACCGTTTCCGCCTGTAGATGCGGAACTGATCAGTATCAATGGAGGAGACACTTTTACTCGGACACAGACGTTACCCAATAAGGAGAAGGTAAGCTCTACTTGTACAGTGAACATGTTTATTTAAAAATCTTATGATTAAAATTTCATGGTAGGTCCTTTATGCTTTATGTGACCGTGCAAACATTGGAATACAAATGATCCAAATAATCTTTACACAGTAAATTTTGCTGTTGTGAATTAACACTGTAAGAGTTGAATGGGGACCAAATAAACTCAGTCTATTTGGTCCCATTCAAACACTTACTGTATAATGTTAATTCAACACAGCAGAATTTACTGTGTATTTTGTTGTCTCCCAATTTCTCTAAAAGTTAAGTGGGACATTATTGAACTCATAGTGAAGGTTGTTTTTGTATACTTATCGTATGTCTCTATTTGAAATACGTTGTGTCTAAATGCAGGTCGTTGTTTGGTTCGGGTTAGCTGTATTCTATTGTTTAGAGTTTGGACCTGTTGAAATCATTTCCTCAGTTTGCGCTTCATGTTTTGTTTAGACGAAGATTTGGAGTGACATGATATCATTGTTTCGTCTGTTCACAGTTTATTTCTTTGGATTTTTTGCACATGTAGCCTATATGATACCCTTGCCTTTAAAAAAAAAAGTCAATTTAAGTTAGCCTACCTCATAAAAAAAAAAAAAACTTGACCATATGAAGCATCATTTAACCCTACATTTTAATGAGTAAACGGAGGTGTCCGCAGTACTGCACGTTGTTGCAACCTTGTAGCTTTCTGCTGCAAAATTACCTCGTGTTATTTTTTTTTCTTTGAAGATCTCGTGTCAGCATGAGTTAACTTAATTGTTTTATACCGAAACCTCTCTCGCCATATTACAGAACGTGAAATATTTGGTTTCTTTATTATTTTATCTTAAAATGGCATTTTTGAGAAAGTACTGGTATGTTGAAACTGTCCAAGCTTTTGTCAGGAAACGACGCTCTCCGTGGTGCTGAATTTATGCCGGCAATGTGCGGCTTTGCGTCACGTCTGCTTTAAAAAAAAAAAAAAAAAAAAAAAANTTTTTTTTTTTTTTTTTTTACAAAAATATATTTTAAATATGATAGTTATTCAAGTAAACTCATAAGTAATGATTTCTTATACATTGTTTAACTTATAGCCTGCTTTTTGATAGGACATTTGTCTTCTGAAATGTTCATATTTTTGGTCATCCTGAATAATTAATCAAATGTTTGATTATTAAACACATTTATTAATTATAAACACACGTTTAAGCTTTATTCATGACTTCAGCTATCGAGGGCAGTCATAGTACTGACATAATGTTTGGAGCCCTCAACAAATGCATTTTCCTGGAATAACAATTAAGTTTTTGGGGCAATGGAGTTATTCAGTTTTGTAGTTACTTATTTATCTTTTACCACATGATGTCGCTAGAGACCATAGATGTGAATGTTCCTGGAAGTCTGAAACTCCTCCTCCCCTGCATGGGAAAAGGAACTCGTCATCGGCCATTCGTTTCCTTAGACCCTCGGACTGTGCTTTGTCCAGAAGTACAGCTTCTGCTTTAGATAGATTTATTTATTTTTGGGCTGAATGATTGATCCAAATCAGATCTGGTGTTCCATCAACAATGGGTCGTCTTTTCAAAAACCATTATGCCTGGATTCATACATTTGCATTGCTTTGTTTTTGTGACTGGTGTGCCTCTCAGTTATCTTACTCCATCTCCGAGGAGGCGANTTTGCATTGCTTTGTTTTTGTGACTGGTGTGCCTCTCAGTTATCTTACTCCATCTCCGAGGAGGCGAACAAAGGCGCCTTAGTGGGGAATATCGCAAAGGATTTAAGCCTCAGTGTGCAGGAGCTACAGACCAGGGATCTACGTATTGTATCAAGTTACAGTAAGAAATATTTTGACGTGAATTTGCGAACTGGGGACATCTTTGTTGACGGGAGGATCGATAGAGAGGAGCTTTGTGCGAACTCCGCACAATGCTTCCTTAGAATACAGGCTGTTTTAGGCAACCCAGTGAGTGTGCACCGCATTGAAGTCAGTGTTTTAGATATCAATGATNACAGGCTGTTTTAGGCAACCCAGTGAGTGTGCACCGCATTGAAGTCAGTGTTTTAGATATCAATGATAATTCGCCCTCTTTCAATGAAAAAACATTTTCTTTCAGTATTTTTGAATCAGCTTTAGCGGGAGAGCGATATCTTCTTCCAGTAGCAGTCGATGCAGACATAGGCAGCAATTCAATAAAGAGTTACAAGCTGAGCCAGAATGAACATTTCTCGCTTGATGTACAGGGCGGTGGAGAACACGCCATGTTTGCCGAATTAGTGATACAGAAACATTTAGATCGAGAGAAACAACCAGTAGTTTCACTGATCGTGACTGCTGTAGATGGAGGTAAACTACCGAGATCAGGGACACTTAATGTAAGAGTAAATGTAATCGATGTCAATGATAATGCACCAACTTTCACCAAATCACTCTATAAAGTCAGAGTAAGTGAAAACGCCGTACGTGGAACAGTGGTATTAAAGTTAAACGCAACAGATTTAGACGAGGGCATGAACGGCAAACTGCTTTATTCATTTATTAAGCTAGGTAATACTGATCCATCGGAATTATTTGATCTGAACTCAGAAACGGGAGAAATCACTGTTAAAGGCACATTAGACTATGAAGACACGCCTGCTTATGAAGNAACTCAGAAACGGGAGAAATCACTGTTAAAGGCACATTAGACTATGAAGACACGCCTGCTTATGAAGTTAGGATTCAAGCTATGGATCAAGGCACTCCTCCTCGAAGTGCTCACGCTAAATTACTGATAGAGATAATTGATGTAAATGACAATGCACCACAAATATCAGTGATGTCACTCATGAGCCCAGTAAAAGAAGACGCCGAACCAGGGACAATCGTTGCTTTAGTGACAGTGAGTGATAAAGATGGAGGAAACAATGGCATGACAAGCTGTAAGGTGATGGGTCCTGTTCCGTTTCAACTGAAGTCCAATTACAAAAATGACTATTCATTAGTGGTAGATGGACCACTGGACAGAGAAAGCGTCTCTATTTACAACGTCAGTATTTTAGCCGCAGATGCAGGAAGTACGCCTCTGTCCAGCATCAGCGTCATTACTGTTCATGTTTCTGATGTAAATGACAATGCACCTCTTTTTGCGGAGGCAGTAATTAATATATATGTGAAAGAAAACAGTCATGTCGGTTCCGTCATTTATAGAATGAACGCTTTCGATACTGATTCAGGTGAAAATGCAAATTTGGCTTACACGTTATTAAGTAGTTCTCCAAGAAATATTCCAATTTCATCAATGGTGAACATCAATTCAGAGACAGGAGAGATAATCAGCCTGCAGTCTTTTAACTATGAGGAGCTAAAAACGTTCCAGTTTAAAGTTCAGGCCACAGACTCTGGTGTTCCTCCACTCAGCAGCAACGTGACTGTGAACGTTTTTATTCTAGATGAGAATGACAACAGTCCAACAGTTCTTGCTCCCTATTCTGAGCACGGCTCCCTTAACAGTGAGAACATTCCCTATTCTGCTGAAGCGGGATACTTTGTGGCAAAGATCAGGGCTGTAGACGCAGATTCTGGCTACAATGCACTGCTTTCTTATCATCTGTCTGAACACAAAGGAAACAACCTGTTCCGGATTGGAACCAGCACAGGAGAAATCAGGACTAAGAGGCGAATGAGTGACAATGACCTGAAAACTCACCCGTTGGTGGTGCTGGTTTCTGATACTGGAGAACCCTCCCTGTCAGCGACTGTGTCTATTGATGTGGTGGTGATGGAAAGCACAGCTGACATCCAGACTCAGTTCAGACATGTGCCGATAAAGGAGGAGAGCTTCTCTGATTTAAACCTGTATCTGCTGATCGCCATCGTGTCGGTGTCCGTGATCTTTCTGCTGAGCCTCATCAGTTTAATAGCTGTGAAATGCCACAGGACAGACGGCAGTTTCAGCAGGTACAGCCCCCCAGTGATCACCACCCACCCTGACGGGAGCTGGTCTTACTCTAAATCCACTCAGCAGTATGACGTGTGTTTCAGCTCAGACACACTGAAGAGTGACGTAGTGGTTTTTCCTACAGCGTTTCCTCCTGTAGATGCAGAACTGATCAGTATTAATGGAGGAGACACTTTTACCTGGACTCAGACTTTACCCAGCACAGAAAAGGTGAGTTTTTTTTTTTTTTTTTTTNTTTTTTTTTTTTTTTTTTTCAACCTATAAGAATATTTTTGTTGTTTCTGATGATAGAACACTTCATGTTTAAAGATATCTTTAACATGAACTTTGGGCTGTCAGCTCTAGGACATCCTCAGAAATAGTTGGTTTTTCGATGTTGTCATTTAGAATTTTCTTGTAGGCCTCAAGTACGCTGATAATCCATGGTACATAGTGGCTCTTTTGGTAAAGTTTTATTCAGTTACCTTAGCATTGCATATTTCATGAAATACGAAATGGAAAAGTTACGTTTACCCTGTTACTATTATATGAATGGATTCTGAAATGCCTATATAGGCTGAGTTTCAAAACAGCTGTGCAGTATTTGCGAGTAAGATAAGATGATGCTGTCCATGGTGCTGAACTTTGAATCGCGCTTTCACTTGCATTGCAAAAACTACCTCGTTTCTTCGTTTCTTATGAGGTAGCATTCATTACTCTGATGTGGTTTGTCTTTATTTGAACTCAGTTGACATAAACTGCATAGTATGTTCTTTTGCACAAGAAAATATGATTTGGGGTGCATGCTATATAATATAGCTCTTTCATTTTCTTAATGTTTGGTTTACTGTACTGTTAATATAAGTTGCACAAGAAGAATGGATTACTTCTCTCTTTGTATATTAACGTCAAGATAACAGTTGGTGTCGCTGGAGACCACGTTTTTTGCTCTTGGTTACTGTATTCTGCCTCTCCGTGCCACCATCACCAGAAGTGCTTTGTGAGGAGAGATACTAATATCGACACACAGAAGCAGCTATCATTGTGATAAGAGACTCTCAAAACCGGACAAGTTTGAACATGATTACTTCTTTCATTCTTTGGTAGCGATGGGACGTAAAGGACAAGCAGCAAGAATTTGGATTGAAATCATAGCTTTGCTTTGTTTGTGTGCTCGGTCTACGGCGCAGCTATCTTTCTCGGTTTCTGAAGAGGTGGACAAAGGAACAGTAGTGGGAAATCTCGTAAAGGATTTACAAACTAATATTCAGGAACTTCAAAAACGTGATTTGCGGGTTGTATCGGGGAGCGCGAAGCAATATTTTGATGTGGATTTAAAAACGGGTGCGCTTTACGTTGTTGATAGGATTGACCGTGAAGGGCTGTGTCCAAATACGGTAAAATGTTCACTGAATATAGAGGCCATTTTGAGCCATCCAGTGCATCTGCATCGCATAGAGGTTCAAATTACTGATATCAATGATAATGCACCATCTTTCCGTGAAAAGGTAAAGACTTTCAATATTTCTGAATCATCCTTTACTGGGGAGCGGTACCTCCTCCCAATGGCAAACGATGCAGATAGGGGCAGTAACTCAATAAAGAGCTACAAGCTGAGCCCGAATGAATATTTCTCTCTGGACGTACAAAGCAGCGGAGAGCATATTGAGTCTGCCGAGTTAGTGCTTCAGAAATCTTTAGACAGGGAAAAACAGTCTATGATCCACCTCACATTGACAGCTTTAGATGGAGGAAAGCCTGCCCGATCAGGGACTTTAAAAATAGGTGTACATGTTATGGATATAAACGACAACATTCCAGTATTTAGTCAATCTTTATATAAGGCTAGGGTCACTGAAAACGCTCCGTTTCAGACATACATATTAACTGTAACTGCTACAGACTTCGACGAGGGAGTAAATGGTAAGATTGTGTATTCATTCATAGAGACAGGACATTTCAATCCTGAATCTTTATTCTCTATAAACCCGGATACTGGGGAAATAACTGTGACGGGAAACATAGACTATGAAGACAAAAGTGCTTATGATATTCGCATACAGGCGAGCGATAAAGGCACACCTTCTCGTAGCGTGCATGGTAAAGTGTTGGTTGAAGTAATTGATGTTAATGACAACCTTCCTGAAATTATTGTAACGTCACTTATCAGTCCAGTTAAAGAGGACTCTGAGGAAGGAACAGTGGTCGCTTTGGTGACTGTGACTGACAAAGACGGGGGTAAGAATGGCCTCACAAGTTCTAAAATTGTTGGGTTAGTGCCCTTTAAGCTTAAGTTAAACTACAAAAACTATTATTCTTTAATAGTTGATGGACCACTTGACAGAGAAAGTGACTCTCAATATAATGTCACTATCATAGCCAGTGATGAAGGCACCCCGCCTCTATCCTGCACCAGTGTTATTACTGTTCATATTTCTGATGTCAATGATAATGCCCCTCATTTCTCAGAGGCCTTGATTAATATATATGTGAAAGAGAACAGTCCAATTGGAACTAATATCTTCACAATAACTGCAGTTGATCCTGATGTAGATGAAAACGCAAAAGTCACATATTCGTTAATAGATGGTGTCTCGAAAAGTTTTCCAATATCCTCTGTTGTTAGCATCAACTCAGAGACTGGGGATATAGTTACCTTACAGTCTTTTAACTATGAGGAGAAAAAAACTGTCGAGTTTAAAGTTCAGGCCACAGACTCTGCTGTCCTTCCACTCAGCAGCAACGTGACTGTGAACGTTTTTATTCTGGATGAAAATGATAACAGTCCCACGGTTNCAGCAGCAACGTGACTGTGAACGTTTTTATTCTGGATGAAAATGATAACAGTCCCACGGTTCTTGCTCCATATTCTGAGCTCGGATCCGTTAACAGTGAGAACATTCCCTACTCTGCTGAAGCGGGATACTTTGTAGCAAAGATCAGAGCTGTAGACGCAGATTCTGGCTACAATGCACTGCTTTCTTATCATCTGTCTGGACACAAAGGAAACAACCTGTTCCGGATTGGAACCAGCACTGGGGAAATCAGGACTAAAAGGCGAATGAGTGACAATGACCTGAAAACTCACCCGTTGGTGGTGCTGGTTTCTGATAATGGAGAACCCTCCCTGTCAGCGACTGTGTCTATTGATGTGGTGGTAGTTGAAAGCACAGCTGACATCCAGACTCAGTTCAGACATGTGCCGATAAAGGAGGAGAGCTTCTCTAATTTAAACCTGTATCTGCTGATTGCCATTGTGTTGGTGTCCGTGATCTTTCTGCTGAGCCTCATCAGTTTAATAGCTGTGAAATGCCACAGGACAGACGGCAGTTTCAGCAGGTACAGCCCCCCAATGATCACCACCCATCCTGACGGGAGTTGGTCTTACTCTAAATCCACTCNACTGAAGAGTGACGTAGTGGTTTTTCCCGCACCGTTTCCGCCTGTAGATGCGGAACTGATCAGTATTAATGGAGGAGACACTTTTACCAGAACTCAGACTTTACCCAACACAGAAAAGGTAAGAATGATGGGACATAACATATTTATTCAAATAATGTAATATTTGCAGTTGGCAAGTTTAGTAGATGTCGCTTTTGTTCAATCCACATTTTTCCTTGGATATAAATAAGTCTTGTATGCTTTGCATTTATTCCGTGACCTTTTTCATTTACTGAAGCAGTTGAATTGTAACCTTATGAACTAAACGAATCTTTAACATAATGGCAGCCCTTAGCATAGTGAATCATCTTTCAGATTCCCTTTTTTTTTAATTAATAAAGATTCTTAGATATGTTAGAGGTTACCCATTCTTGGTAGGAGGCTGTTTTTGTTTGTTTGTTTACTTATAATTATTAATTTATTAATATTATTATAAGATTATTAATTAATAATATTATATTAATAATATTAATATATATTATATTAATTATTAATATTAATATATATTAATATTAATAATATTATTAATTAATAATATTATAAGATTATTAACTAATCTTAATTCAACACAGTGTAATGTTTAATTACTTGGGCACATATTTTCATTCAGATTTCCCAAATTGCCACAAGGTGTCGCGATCAGTTCACAGACTTCAAATATTTTTTTCTGTTCATTTTTTTTTTTTTTTNTTTTTTTTTTTTTTCTTCTGTGATGCTCCTCCTCTTTAGAGGCTTTGCAATTCTTTGTTCATTGTAGTTTTACAGAATCTCCTCGGTGTTCTGAGGGGCGCTCAACTGGATGTATCTTTTTTCAGCAATGTTCCCACTGTTTATTTCAAAACATTTTCTCTAGCAGACTCGCCAGTATGCAGCGACAGAAGAATATTTTTCAGTGTTTGACTTGTTATTTTATTTTCCACATATGGAGTATTGCAGCAGCACAGCTTGTTTATTCAGTGACGGAGGAATCGAGCCCAGGTACAATTGTGGGAACGCTGGCGAAAGATTTGCATCTAGAAGTACAGGAATTGGGACTTAGAGGGTTTCATATTTCAGGACCTAATATGAAATATTTTGATGTAAATGTCAAGACTGGGATTCTTTCCGTGAAAGAGAGAATTGACCGAGACGAGCTCTGCTCTCGTAACCCGAAGTGTTCTCTGGAAGTGGAAGCCATTGTGAACTCCCCATTGAATCTTTACCGCTTCGAGGTTAACATTTTGGATATAAACGACAACGCACCCACTTTTCGGGTACCAGCAATAGTACTGAATGTGTCGGAATCAGCTTTTCCCGGAGAAAGATTTACACTACCAAAGGCCTACGATGCAGATGTCGGCAGCTATTCGGTTAAGAGCTACAAGCTGAGTCAAAACGAGCATTTCGCAATGGATGTGCAGAATGGTGGAGAGCAAAGTATGTCTGCTGAAGTAGTATTGCAGAAATCCTTAGATCGTGAGAAACAGCCAACCATTAAATTAACGCTGACCGCAGTTGATGGAGGAAAACCTCCTAAATCAGGCACGTTGCAGATCATTATTAATGTCCAAGATGTTAATGATAACATTCCCATATTTAGCAAGCAATTGTACAAAGCCACTGTGGCCGAAAACACGCCTCACGGTTCTACTGTGATTTCAGTGCATGCTCAGGATTTAGACGAGGGTCTGAACGGAGAAATAGTATATTCTTTTATTAACCACGACAATGATAATAATGTTGACAAATTTGCCATTAATGCCATGACGGGTGAGATCACAATAAAGGGTGAGTTAGATCACGAAAAAAATAATGCAGTTGAAATTCGGGTCCAGGCGAAAGACAAAGGACCAAATCCCAGAGCGTCTCATTGTAAAGTACTCGTTGAAATCACAGATGTAAATGATAATCCACCAGAAATATCTGTAACATCGTTAGTCAACGAAGTCAGGGAAGACGCTCCCCAAGACACAATGGTCGGGCTTATAACGGTGAAGGATGACGACTCAGATAAAAATGGCGTCGTTCAGGTTAAGATAGTTGATCATGTGCCATTTACAATTAAAAATACATATAAGAATCATTATTCTTTGGTCGTAGACGGATCTCTAGACAGAGAACGAGTATCTCTCTATAATGTAACAATACTAGCGACGGATGGAGGAACCCCGCCTCTTTCTGGTACCAGCGTTACTAAGATTCATGTCTCAGATGTCAATGACAACGCACCTCAATTTTCAGAACATGTTATAAATATTTTTGCTAAAGAGAACGGTCCCATTGGCACTATTATCTATACCATAACTGCAGCTGATCCCGATGCAGACGAAAATGCAAAATTAACGTTTTCTGTCATCGATAGTAATCATAAAACAAGTGCAATAGGGTCAGTGATAAACATTAACTCAGAAACTGGAGACATAGTCAGTCTGCAGTCTTTCAATTACGAGGAGACAAAAACGTTCCAGTTTAAAGTTCAGGCCACAGACTCTGGTGTTCCTCCACTCAGCAGCAACGTGAATGTGAACGTTTTTATTCTGGATGAAAATGACAACAGTCCGACGGTTCTTGCTCCATATTCTGAGCTCGGCTCCGTTAACAGTGAGAACATTCCATACTCTGCTGAAGCGGGATACTTTGTAGCAAAGATCAGGGCTGTAGACGCAGATTCTGGCTATAATGCGCTGCTTTCTTATCATCTCTCTGAACACAAAGGAAACAACCTGTTCCGAATTGGAACCAGCACTGGAGAAATCAGGACTAAGAGGCGAATGAGTGACAATGACCTGAAAACTCACCCGTTGGTGGTGCTGGTTTCTGATAATGGAGAACCCTCCCTGTCAGCTACTGTGTCTATTGATGTGGTAGTTGACAGCACAGCTGACATCCAGACTCAGTTCAGACATGTGCCGATAAAGGAGGAGAACTTCTCTGATTTAAACCTGTATCTGCTGATCGCCATCGTGTCGGTGTCCGTGATCTTTCTGCTGAGTNCTTCTCTGATTTAAACCTGTATCTGCTGATCGCCATCGTGTCGGTGTCCGTGATCTTTCTGCTGAGTCTCATCAGTTTAATAGCCGTGAAATGCCACAAGACAGACGGCAGTTTCAGCAGGTACAGCCCCCCAATGATCACCACCCATCCTGATGGGAGTTGGTCTTACTCTAAATCCACCCAGCAGTATGACGTGTGTTTTAGCTCAGACACGCTGAAGAGTGACGTAGTGGTTTTCCCCGGACCTTTTCCACCTGTAGATGCAGAACTGATCAGTATTAATGGAGGAGACACTTTTACCAGGACTCAGACTTTACCTAACACAGAAAAGGTAAGCGGTAATCCTCTCCACGCAGTTAAAAGGCTTCAAGTTAGCTTTCGTATACTCCCACTTCTACTGTGTAATGAATAGTTTTGCTTACCTCTGGACAGTGTTTGTAACTGGTTTACTGTGCAGCCAACTTTGTCATTATCTGTCCCATCTCCCCTGTTTTGAACTGGAATGTACCTCTCCATGGTGCTGATGTTGATGTTACAGTATATGAAAGTTTCTTTTTTTCTCACTGTACGGATTTCTGCTGTGGTGTGTTAAGTTGATAGGACACAAGTAAATGGGGTCCATATAGTTCAGGAGTTGTTTAATTAAGAATGTCTAAGTTGACATTTTGATATTGTTTAACGTTACTTATAACGTCATCATTAGCTGCTGCCACTCCATACACCACAGTCTTGTTGACAGATACGTCAACAAATAAGTGAATTTTGGAGATATTGTTAGCACACTGAATTTTAAACTGGCATGACTGAAGGCAATCCAGATGATCTCAAAATGAATATTTTTGACCTGGCCTTCTTTAAAGTTGCAGCTCAAGTAGAACTTTTTAGTGTTACAATTACGTTGATAACAGTTGACGATATAGTTGATTTTTGGCCAAGTGTGGACATTGTTGTTCTTTATTTTTGTTTCAAAGGTGCACACTTAATAGTCTGGTTATTCTGATTTTGTCAGTTTGTACATATCTCTTATTATAAGTATCAATTACCCTAGTTTGTAATAGTTCTTCATTAAAATCTGTGTCACTTTTCAATAAAAGTCAGGCACCATAGCTCACAGTGAAAAAAGACCTTGTGTTCTATGACATTTTCAGGATTACTTTACATATCACTGTGTAATAAATTATAAAATGGGAGTAAAACTGGTTAAAATAAATGAATTTGGGTATACATATAGTACAAGGAGTCTCAGCTAAACTCAGTATTTTCTTCAGGTTTTAGTATTTATTCCTGCAGCAGGTTAAGTGCTATTATTCACCCTCTCTCTCTTTCATTGGTGGTCCTGCTGATATTTTGTCTTGTCCTGTAACTGACCATGTTTACAAAGCATTGGGAAAATAATAGGATTTTAGAAATTGTACAACTAAATAATGGGCCTGGGGAATCTATGGCATGTAGCTTGTTATGTTCTTCTGAGAAACTTAACTGTTTTTTTTTTTAATTATTATTATTATTATTTTGTTACATGCTATGCTCACATTCCCACTGTTCATTCAACTCCACTTGTTCTTTTTTTATGATATATAGTTGTCTTTGCTCATCCCCCTCATGGCTCCAATCAGACTTTTGCTAGACGCTAATATCATTCAAGTCACATCTTTCCCATTTTCCTCCTCCATGCTGCCAAACCTGTCTCCCCTCCCCCTCTACATCAGCAGCACCAGGAAGGGGAGCAGCTGAGAGAAATAACAGGGAATTAGTGGCCATTTCTGCAGACATGTACAATCACCCTCAGAGTGCTGTAAACACGATTTAATATATTTTCATTAACATCCTTGAAGTGTGTCAGGGCATCCTGATTCGCTCATGCAAAGGAGCATATCAGAACATCTGGTACTCTGTTTCAATTTAAATACTACATTTGTCTCATTTTAAGGTTAAAAATTTTTTGAATCTATGGTATATTTGCCTTTTATTTGTATGTATTCAATTTAAAACATGCATTTGGTAGAAACCAGCATAATGTTTTGAAAAAGAATTGAAGCTGCACTGTGCAGCAGTAGATACGTGATTATCAAAGTGCCTTCGTCACTCAGACAACATGACCTCATTTCAGGGAGTGGTCCAGCACAAACAAGCATGAGGGCTGAGTCAAAACTCTGTTTGTTTGTTTGGCTAATTGTGATATACTGTAAATGTGATATAGATATAAGTTCAACCTGCAGTTTCTGTAGTAAACTAGTCATTGCATGATGGAGGTGATGTGTAGATTTTGTGTGTAAGTGGGTCAGCTTGTGATTCAAAGATGGCAGCATGCTAGATGCATCATCTGAATCAGAGTGTGTTGGATGCTTTCTTTGTGTTTCCTATGATATACTCCATGTTATATACATTTCTATGATCTCCGTACTGCATTACTGTCAGAGTGGCTGCAGAAAAGATGCCTGGAGCTGTCTCTGCATGAAAGTGGTTCTGAGTTCTGTAGGCTGCAGCTTTTGGTGAGTGTGAGTGAGACAGGGAAGGGGGAGGGGCAGGTAATTTTCCGCTATGTGCTGCAGCAGCTGCAGAGAGCTTTAGTACATGGTATCTCAACTCTGTTAGGCTCCAGTCATCCTCCTGGTTTGCTCTGTGGTTGGGCGGGGCTGGTGTCACCTAGTGTCAATCGCAGTTAAACCAGTGAGGCAGGGCAGCACAGGCCAGGGTGGATGAGGAGCAAAAGATTATCCATGTATCTATTCCATGTGTTTCAGTCATTGTGTGTTATAATGTCCTTTTAATTTTACTGTTAGGCTGTGTATTTACATAAGAAAGAAATTTATGCAGTTTTATTGGACAATACCACCAATAATAATAAAAAAGAAATATGTATACGTCTATCTACAGTTCTTTAGCAGTGTGAACAATATGAGGACTGTGTTTGAGGTGTATCTCTGATAAAAGCTTCTTACTCTGTTTCCCACAGTGCTGCAAAATATACTAAATTATTGATTCTCCATTACATTATCCTGGTTTTGGCAGGCAGCTAAAGTGGCTTACTGTTCAGAGATTGCAGTCCTACAGCAGAGTTGCCTTTGCTCATTTTTATACAAATAAATTCAACAGATTGATCGATGTTATGACCTTGAAATACCATGTCAGCTATGATGTGGTATTTCAAGGTGACAGCTATTTGGTTCTATGCCCCTTTTCCTTCTTTTCTCTGTCCCTCATACATATGTGTTATCTGTAATCACTTCCTGTTTTCTCCGTTACAAGGGTGTGTCCTTTGTGTGAGTGAGGTTAGCTCTTCTATCTGTGGTTACCATGGCGACTGTACTCAGGCAGCGATGAAATGAAGTAGTCTGTTTCCAGGGAGCTGCCAGTATGTATCCACCCCCACTCAGACACCATCCCAGCATGTGACTGTGACAAGCAGGAAGGAAACAGGGTGGACACAATGGGTGGCTGAGGGATGGAGAAAGATACAGACAGAAAAAGGAAAATTAAATGTATTCAAATATACTAATGGTCAGCAGTAGAAATACCAAGTCGGAAGAAGGGTAAAATATGGGAGCAAGTCACAGAAAATTGTGGGAAATGAAAGAAATTTTGTATAAAATAGAGAGGATTTTAGAGGAAGACAGACACATACAGCAGATTCAAACCTAAGTGTGAGGTGGTGAGAAATGGGAGCATATGGATGAGATGGACAAAAAAAAACAAAAAAACACCACATTAAATCCATGCACAGCAGCTAAATGAGAACATCGCTGGCTTACATGTGTTCACAGATGAAAAGAAGAACTTATCATCCCCATCCCATCCTGCCAGTTCTCCATTATGCACTCTCTTAGTGGCATTGGGATGTTACAGTCACTAGATTAGCTTTGTCATGCTCAGAAATATGGGTTTCATCCTTTCCCATCCAGTAAGGAGACAAAGCTAGAGCATCCTAAGAGGGAAGTATCCAAACCCTGCCTGCTTCTCCTGATAGCATTGTTTAGCACCACAAGAACATTCTTTTTGATTTATGCATATGCAGAACCAGGACAACCAAGGAAATATTTAGCCCTTGTAGGGCCTCAGAGGAGGGTATTTGTGCTGCTTTCCATTCTGTCATGCCCTTTAGCTTGAAAGGGAAGGGAAGTACACAAGGGATGACACAAACAACTGTCTGCAAATGTCCCCTCCACCCCAGCCCCTTTTTACTGTGTTCACTTGAATAAAAGGATTGTGGTTAATATGAGTCTTAGTTTGGGGAATTTAAATATTGAAAAATTATTTGGCGTGGAATAAAATGTGATGCGAAGGTACAGCAGCACAGTTTCATAAATAAATAAATAAAAATAAATTGGATGAGTTTGTATGTAATTTGTGTTTGAGATACAAAGCATTTTGTATTTGAAGAGATAATGAGACATCCAGTGATTGAAAATGTGGCAATAAATGCACTAGGTGACTTATACCAAAAATAGAAAAATGTTAGGGCACCTTCATTGTGATAAAACTTTGCTTTTGTGCTTTTGGTTAAATAATATTCTAAAATACAATATCAGGCTGCATGCTATTAGAATATGGATGATATTAGTTTTTTAATTTATTTTTTATTTTTTTGATTCATTAATGTAAATCTTGTTGTTAAAATGGATACAGGTGAAGGCAGTTTTTTCCATGCAGACACATACACACACGAACGCACACACATAGCTGTTTTGGATTATGCCTTAGTGCTTTGTCTTCATGGAAGAGCCTGTTGTGTGGGTAGGAGGAGGGGTGTTGGTCACATGTCCAACCTTGTACTACCAATTTGTTCCAATAGAGGGACCAATTGCCCAGGCTACCTCCTCCCACAGTGTTGCTGGCACTGACAGAGTGCTATATACCTTTTCTTTCTATCTATGTTGAAGATGTTGTTTAGTTAACATATTGTTAGTATCTGTTTTAATTTGAGAGCATACATTTTCTTTAATGTCATGTTAGATTTATTACTGGTGTCATTGTGAAATGTTTTATCCCTCTGAAAAGCTGTATAATACACATGCCCTGTCCACAACTGCAAAGGGTAAATGTCAGTAATCTCTTGAATTAAATTAGATATTATGAAAGGCTTTAGAAGGCCACATTTTACAATTTATTTGGTAAGGAAAGAGTTGTTTTGTCACTTTAGGGTTGATTTCTTTATTTTTTTTTCTTTTTTATTGTAAAGTCACTTTTTTCCTGACACCACAGACACTGCAATTAGCTGCCCGCCTACACAACAGCCTGCAGACATTTCCTCATTATTTCTCTCTCCTCCTCTGTGAACCAGCATGAAGAAAAACAGAAAATATTATCAGTAGTGCTACTTAACATTATACCAATTTCAATCTCATTTCTTAATCAGATGTGAATGCTGTGCATGTGGCAGTTAGAATACACTTCATCTTACTAAACTGTGACTGAAATGACAAGGTTAGAAAATCTTGGGCCAGCTGTGCTGAAGGGTCAAAGTGCATAACAAGTTCACTGCTATTTAAGCACCATCACCTTGAGAAGAGGTAAAAATTAACAAAGTACATTCAGTACAGATTTGAGGTGTATGAATATTTAAATTTTGTGTAAATTTATACAACAGTGAGGTATAATTTCTACTAAACAAAATGTATGTGATGGCTGTAGTTATTAGTAACTTTTCAAATTAAGATTTCATATTTAATGCATGCAATTAACTTACAGTATAAGATGTGATGCCTCAGCTACCCATCAGCATATAAAGGAGGCAGACTTAGCAGACTCCAAGGACGAGATATATCATTAAAATGTATCAATAGAATAATTTAAAATTACTAATATTGGCATTCATTAACCTAAGTAAACTTTATATTGCAAGACTTTTGCTTGTCACTGAGATCTGTAGCTCTGGTGTTAGTAGTCTGATCAGAGTACTTCTTTCATCACAGATTGTGACTGACAGCAGACAAGAAAACAAATTTAAAAAAAAAAAAGAATGTTAGGAAGCAGTAGTGAAAGACTGTTCAGACATTCATTCAGCCTCATGAGCCCCTAAATGTGACCCAAAAATCTTTGAGTTTGCACAATTGTCATTTGTGTATGAGTGAGGGAGTGACAGAAAGAGGCCTTATTCTTAGCATCCCAGATGTTGTCCAGTTCTCTGTGGATCTCTGCTATCCCAGGCACTTGACTCCCTAAAAAGGGAGATTCCATAACAGATGTTTAGGGTTGGCAATATGAATGGCTTTTAGAACAGTTGTTACAGTATTAATGAGTGTGAGGCTTGGTTAGTGGAAGGTTATTAATATAAACCATTTGTCATAACAGAGAGGGGGTTGCTAATATTCTGGCAGAGATGATGTACAAAGTAGAGGGTGTCAGAATGCTTCAACTCTGCATTCATTCTTTCTGTCACTCCTCTATATTTATTATATGTATCATTCAGACATAGCTTTTTTTTCCACTCATCATGAAAAAGGTGTGAGCTCTTGTCTTTCCAATTAAGACTCCAGTTTTACCCCCAGCCAGCTCTCAGCTGGAACATCAGATGCCTCAGGCTTGAAGCACAGCAGGAGACACTCAAAAGTGGAAAGAGTAGGAAAGGGATGAGTGATTGGTGCAGTTGGGTTGGGTTGTCTTGTGGATACAATAAATCAGTAAAATGGGAGGCACATCATAATCCTGAAGCAACTTGTAGCTGTTTAAGATGCTAAGGCTAACATATAAATTGCCCAATCAGCACCATGAATTAGTTGTTTATTGTTGCATAACAGATGTCTTTCTGCTTATAGAATAATTTTAATAACTTTATTTGGAGCACCCTTGAGTTATAAACAAAATAACTCACAGCTCTGGGCATTGCAAATAAACTAAACTAACTAAAACAGATGGCCATTAAATATGTATGCTGCCAGGGAGTTCTAATTTATCCTTAAAGGATAAAAGAGCATGGAGAAACAATGATCAAAAGAGAAAGACACAGTCAGGTGTAAAATGTTTGTGTAATAGGGGAGGCAAACAGCCTCGTTTCATTTTTTCTCACATTGCCAAATACTGACAGAAAATCTGTTAAGTGGTACAGGTTGTGACTGTATCGTAACTTCTAAAATCCCATAATAACAACAATTATAAGCTCATAAATGTTCAGAGAAACAATACAATATAGGTATAACATAATTATGAGTCAAGTTTGACTTCTGACTATTGAGTACAGCATGCACATTTATTCCTTATAAGGACATTATGCAGGTATTGATTTAAATATATTATATATCACAAATTTGCCTCCTGTGAATTTACTGCCATGGGTATGTTTAAGTTAACAACTGTTGGTAAGATCATAATGAACTTTTAACAAGCAACAATATGCCTTAATTTAACCAGCATTTAGTTGTTTTGTCAAATCCCTGTGTCTCCTCTTCCTCCTTATCGTATGAAGAGTCGCTCTGTTATCTACCCATCCACTAGCAAATGAGTGAGTCACTGCTTTCTCCAGTCTCTTGCATTGCCGAGCACTGACACCGCCATAGGCAGACCAGGCGTGGGTGAGCAGCGCAACAGACAAGAAAAAAGTTATGTGGGCTGTGGAGGCACATCTTGGCCCAGTGGCTGGAGTAAATCAAGAAAACTGCGGGTCACAAGGTCATTGCTTCTCTGAGTAAACATATCATGATATTGTTTCATTAGTTAGTGAAAGTCACTTTTATTTATTTATTTTCTATTGGAGGTGAGCTATTTCACTGAAAAGTGTGAGGACTGAACTTCAGTTGATTGGGCTCTCCACCAAAGTAATGCAGCACTGTTAAAAAATAGACATTTTTTTCTGTCATATCGAGTGTGTTAGGAATAAGATCCCATCTAATTAAATTGAATCTGTTTGAAAGTTAAATTTTAATAGCATTCTGATGCCATAGTAATTAGAGTGAAATGGCAACATTACTCTTCAAGAAAAGAGGGTTAATACTCAGTATTAATAAGTATTAATGAGCATTAATTTAACCCTCTTTTCTTGAAGAGTATCTTACTCCAGTCTCACTGTGGGTAAATTATGGGGCTACAGTTGCTTGTAGTTTTGCTTCTTTTAATATACACCAACACAGCCATAACAGTAACTCAGTGTAACAGTCTCACACTTCACTTTCTTCTCTCCTGTGTTACTTTTAAAGCTCTCCTCTTAACAACAACAGTTAGGAATCAAAATTACCATAAGGGCAATGCACATAAAGGACACTCAATATTATAGCTGTGTGGTCAAATAGAATAAGTTGTGAATATCAGACTAATTAGTATAAGTAAATATCCATTGCAGAAATAGTAATACAACATAACGCTGCAACGTTTTCCTTAAATAATAATGTGGCAGTACAGTGTAATTATGAATACATAATTAAATAGACTAACTGAAATAATTACAGGAACCCAAAATATCATCTGCACAAACTATGGTTACAGTAATACTGCCATCTTCTATATATGCATATGGTGTTCAGATCAGTCTGTCTGTTTCAGCTTCAAAACACCTGTAGTTTGAAAAGTGAATTTGTGGTTTTGTTTGTTTGCTTTTTCATTTTACAAACTTAAATGGAAGTGGGTCTGATTTTCCTATAATAACACGATCAAACTCTGACATTTTTACTTATGAATTAGTGAAAATACTAGCTACTGATATTGGCTGTTTCATAGCTTGATGCCTGCAGATTTGTGTGTGCATGTCTGTTAGTAGATGTGGAAAGGGGCCACAGCTGAAGCATTTTCTCAGGGTAGTCACCTTGAGTGAACAAACTCATAACAGCATGGGCTTCATGAGGTAACAAATATGTGGCGCAAGAGCAACTGCAGCACCAACATCCAATGGCAGGTATCAGAGTAAAACCAACTATAAATCATGAAAGAACAGAAAATAGCTTTATCCTGCCAGAAAGCTCCAGCGTCCCATCTGAATTGGTTAACAGACCTGATATGGTGAGTTTGCATGTTTAGGCCCAATAAATATTGCCTGCATACATGTTACATTCCTGACAACCAGTTTCCAAAATATAAAACTGTATTTTAGTTTTCCTGTTATTTTGCTAAATCTCCTAATCTTCAGGTGATACACTCACCTTAAAATTCAGTGTTTTGCCAGGTAACACCATATGTTCAAATGTAGAACAGATGGTCAATTTCATTTCTCGGTTAAAGCAGTCTTCTCCTGGGACTCTATGCCCTGGCAGAGACATATGTTGTCTTCCATGCAGTTGGATCAGTTAAATGACATTACTTTGAAAAAAATTAATAGACATTGTGTTTGCTGTGATGGATTACCTATCTCAAGCATTATTCAATTCTCTATATGTTGATTTTAATAGCATGCTGGAATGAACTGAAACCAATGACAGACTGAAAGGTAGGAATAACAATTCTGATATTTATTGCTCCAATAGTATGTTTTTTTGGAAACAGTGGTCAGTAAGGTAATGTATGTAAAATGGGCTCTAACATGCAAAACCACCGACATGGTCCTTTAAGTGCTTTCGTCCTGTGGAATATAAAATGATGCTATATGAAACCCTCATTTGAATTATGCTGCAAACGAAACAAATGCGTATGAGAATTATTAGGGGTTGTTACAAAACAATCTGCATTTATATTCTTGTCTTTCGTTTATGTTCTGTTTATTTAGATATGTTTAATGTAGCCTGCGTTTGCTCAATAATTTTTTTTCGGTGTAGCGAAAAGGTTTGTGAGTCATTGTGGGTTCCGATCGATGGGGAGAGGAAGTGTAATCGCAGGGATGGTTCATAAATCGGTATCCAAGCGTACAATGAAAAGGGCGGGGCACTGACAAAAAGGAGGAAAGATGCTGAGACTGTGCCGAAATCATTTCTCTATGCAGAAATGAAGATGACGCTGGTTACTTTCAATGTACGAATGGGTTTAAAGAAAAATACATCGATAAAACTCCGGCGTTTTCGTATTTTTATTTAGATTTTTTTTTTTTTTTTTTTTTTTTTTTTTTAATTCGGAGGTGCTGAAATGCAGCCAGCAACGATCGAGCGTCACCCCCTCCTCCTTTGCCCACAGACACCATCACCACTTCGCAGAGAGAGAGAGGGGGAGAGAAAAGAGAGAGGGACCAATAGGCAGAATCAATGAAAGGAAAACAAGTCAGTCTCGCTTGGAAGACAGGGAAATTGAAAACATTATCCTGGGCAAAGGAAAACATGGATGCGCATGGATAAAATCCCTTAAACAAGCACCTGTACAGGGAGGATGCGGTTGTCTCCTTGAGTCAGACTCTTCCCTCGTTTTTAATGAAGTGGGTGGGGACACGCAACAGTCTGAAAAGGCGGAATATTTCTCTAAACCGACTGAAAATCCTGCCTGCCTGCGATGGCTGTTAGGGAGCGATGCTGTTACAGCGTCAGGGAGAATGTGCCTTTTTCTTTATATTTAGTTATTTTCGCACTCAGTGGTCTTACAAATGCACAGATACGGTACAGCATTCCAGAGGAGCTGGAGAACGGGGCTATCATTGGTGACATTGTCCGGGATTTGGGTTTGGACCTAAGAAAACTTTCCACCCGACGCATCAGAATCACATCGGAGAGTGGACGGAGATACTTAACCATAAACCACAAAACGGGGAAACTGTTGGTGAGTGACCGCATTGACCGAGAGACACTTTGTGAATTCAGTGGCACCTGTTCACTTAGCCTGGAGGTGGTCGTGGAAAATCCACTAGAGGTATACAACGTGGAGGTTGAGATTTTGGATGTTAACGACAACACTCCGCAATTCCCTCGAGAGGAATACCAGCTTGAGGTGTTGGAGTCTGCTGTCACTGGGTCCAGGTTCCAGATCGAAGGTGCTCAGGATGCCGATGACAGCTCAAACTCCGTGAAGCAATACCGCCTGAGCCCAAATGACCACCTCGTTTTGGATTCAATTAAACACCTTTCCGACAGTAAGTACATCGAGCTCATTCTTAAAAAACCTTTTGACCGTGAGCTGATGCCCTCTCGTCATCTAGTCCTCATAGCGATGGACGGAGGCACCCCGCAGCGAACTGGCACAGCCAAAATTAATGTCCGTATCCTAGATTCTAATGACAACGTCCCAGCGTTTGACAGCTCCGTGTACAAAGTAAAAGTGTATGAAAACTCTCCAAAGGGCGCACTAGTGATCAAGTTAAACGCAACAGACCCCGATGAGGGCTCGAATGGGGAAGTTTTTTACTCCTTCAGCAGTTATACACCAGAGAGAGTCAGACAGATGTTTTCCCTGGACACAGACACAGGGGAGATTCGAGTGAAACATAATATAGATTACGAGGAGACCAACACCTATGAAATGTACATACAGGCAATGGACAAGGGACCAGCACCAGAGGCAGGGCACTGTAAAGTAGTAGTGGACATTTTGGATTTAAATGACAACATTCCTGAAATCGTACTTTCTTCACTATCCAGCCCAGTACGCGAAGATGCTCGGGCTGACACAGTTGTAGCACTGATCAGCATAAATGACCGTGACTCTGGCCTAAATAAACAAGTAACCCTGGAGATCCTGCCTCATTTGCCTTTTAAGATCAAGTCTTTCCGAAACCATTATAGCATTGTCACATCTGCTTTCCTGGACAGAGAATCCATCCCATCCTACAATGTCACTGTCACTGCCATTGATGGAGGCACTCCAACCTTGTCATCTCACATGACCTTCAGCGTACATGTTGCAGATGTGAATGATAACCCACCCCGCTTTGAACAGACATCATATACTGTATATATTCCAGAGAACAATGCTCCTGGTGCTTCTCTATGTGTCGTTAAGGCCACAGATGCTGATGTTGGAGAAAATGCACGAATCACATATACTGTCCTCAATGACAACAGCCATGGCATCCCTGTGGCTAGCTATGTCAGCATCAAGGCCAATACAGGTGAGACCTATGCCCTGCAAGCCTTTGACTTTGAGAAGCTAAGAGAGTTTCACTTTCAGATTAAAGCCCAGGACAATGGTATGCCTCCCCTGAGCCGTGTGGTCACTGTGTATGTATATATTATGGATCAGAATGACCATGTGCCCAAGATAGTGTACCCACCTGCCAATGGGAGCCGCACTACGGAGATGATACTTAAACACTCAGAAGCAGGACTGCTGGTTACCAAGGTGGTGGCATGGGATGGTGATGCAGGGCAGAATGCTTGGCTGCTGTATACACTTCACCAGACCAGTGCAGATCTTGACCTGTTTAAAGTACATGAGCACACAGGTGAGATCCGTACCACACGGCGTGTCACAGAGGAAAACTCTACATCCTTCATTCTGACGGTGCTGGTACATGATAATGGCCTACCACCACTCTCCTCCACTGCCACCCTTCATGTGTACATAATGGAGCTGCCACCAAAGTTGACCCCTGACCCCAAGCGCATCATCAAGCCCCACAGCCCCCGAATGTTTTCCGATGTCACCATCTACCTCATCATTGCCTTGTGTGCCACCACCTTTGTCTTCCTGGTCACTGTCTGTGTGCTGGCCATTGTGCGCTGCCATGAATACTGTACCCAGCAGGACTCCTGCTGTTCATGCTGTGTATCCATGAAGAATGTGCCAGATGGGGGCACTTCAGCAGGCAATCGTGGAGGTGGAGGTGGAGGAGGAGGAGGAGGAGGAGGAGGAGGAGGTGGGGGTGAAGGAGGTGGAGGCAGAGGACAGCCTAACAGCAACGTAGCACTGCGCCGTGACCTCAAAGTGGAACCACATTATATTGAAGTGCGGCGTAACGGGTCTTTAACCAAAACATACTGTTACAAAACATGCCTGACCGCCACATCAGGGAGTGACACTTTCATGTTCTACAACACGGGACGGCCCCACAGTGGCACCTGGGGCTCAGGCTACATCACTAGCCACAGTGGACAGAGCCAGATAGTTGTACGGCGTCTAAGTATGCCAGATACAACTTTCATCCAGGTGTGTCTGTGTCAATATGTGTTTGTCATTTTAGACTGGCTTGTAGCTTTACTGCCACACAAAGCACACTTCATAAAAAGGAAAAGTCTTAGAGAGTTATTATTCAGGTTTACTCTTTTTCAGTGCGACTGAAGTTGACATTTGAGTCTCTTGAGCTGTAGATGTCTTGCATCTGTTTTGTGTGTGATGATTTAAAAGTTTTACCTTCATTCCTTTTTGGCCTGATTAATTCTTAGGGTGAAAGAAAGGTGAGAGAAGAGATTTCACTATTTCATTTATATGTATACTTTCATTGCATTAAAGTTTGTACATAATGTTTGACATCTTAATATTTGATAGAAACCTGGCATACATAAATGTGGGTAGCTTCTCTAAGTTGTGTGTATGCTTAAGTGGGTGCGTGGTTACACTCTGATCTCTGTTGGATGTGGAAGATAGATGCCCTTGTGTGTCTTTTCTACACTCTCTCTCTCTCTCTCTCTCTCTCTCTCTCTCTCTCTCTCTCTCTCCATCCATCTCTGCCTCACTCCTTGTTGCTTATTTTCCTCCTCAGTGGAGCTAGATTTAAGAGATTTCAGTTGCTTGTTTACTTATAATCTCTCACAGCCAGTATACTGGTCTGCTCTGAGCTGTGTGATATCATTCTAGTCCAATAGGTCCTGAGGGCATTCAGTGGTCAACTCTGGAGAGAGATTCAGTCTGGGAATTAGTGCAGCATTTGCCAGCTTAGAGGGCCACCAGTCCCACTGCACCAAAATATCCATTTCTAGTCACGTACATTTCTCGTGAAGAACAATCAGTCAGAGATTGGGAATCGGTGACGGTGACAAGAATGAGGATGAGAAAGCTGTTTGCATAATTTCTGGCTGTAAACTGTTGTAACATCAAATAAACACCACTTGTTTTTGACAGAATTATGTTTTCCCCAAATCCTCTATCATTCTGAGTGCAAGGCACAGTGTATGAGAAACAAGTAATGAAATAAATAATGAAAGGTTTAAGGTAATTGTTTTTTCACTGCTTGACATATTTCTCAGCAAATGCAAATCATGTTTGTTCTTTCTGTGTAATTAACTGGCAGCAACATACAGTAGTTTTCAATACTCTTCCTGTATTGGTTGGCTCTGTGCTGATTAGGTGGGGAGCGAAAGGTGATTGGACACTGTTGATGGTGGAGGTGTGAGCTCTGTATCCATGTGAGGAGTGTTGACCGAGGGAGAGAGAGAGAGAGAGAGAGAGAGAGAGAGAGAGAGAGAGAGAGGAAAGAATGAAGGGTTTGGCAGTCTAAATCATGAGGCTTTATTACCTGATTTAGAATTTACTGTCAGGCACAGAAATGAAATGAATTAAGTTCTCATCATCATTAAGAATTTAGATTTTTGTTTATTTGTATTGTTTGTGAGCTGACAATATTCTGTAATTTCCTCTGAACTTCAGTTTGCTGAACTGTGTTTCTTTTTGCTGGCATGAATGTGCATGTCTTCTGTTAGGAGCATATTAGACAGTTTAGGTTTCTGATATTTGTGTCTGTGTGATACTGTTTTTCAACTCACATTTACTTTGTACACGCAACCAGACCAGTCATCTGTCAGGGTGCTGTCTTGCTGCAACAGTGAAACAGCAAAATGGTTTAATACATTTTCTGACAATCTGGTCTTTATATATATATGGTACAAAGATAAGATCAGACTAGTGGTTTTTGTTTAATCACATCTTTAAGGGCACATTAACAACTGTTTAATCTCAGTATAGACCTGAACTATTAAATTCACTTACCGATTGCATTTTAATGAATGATTTTCCTCAAATAATCAATTAAATCAGATGCTGCAGTGCTCTGTGGGTAAACATTCTGTTCTGTTTGAAAGACTCCAGGAGGGATACCAGGCTTCTCTCATTAAGGCAAAATATTGGATTTCTGGGGGTGATGAATGTCCACTGCAGATTCAGAGAGATCAATGCAGCTTCAAAAGCGAGTGCATATCTGTCATATTTGAGAGGAAATGGGATTGCTAATGGATCTGAAATGAACTGCATGGCCAAGCAGGGTGAAGTCAGTGTTTTCACTGGCAAATATTCAGATTCATTTATCTCTGCCAGTAGTTTAGGCTGCCTGTTTTAGGTGGCTCATTCTTTTAGGTGTCACAGTCTTCCAGAAAAATCTCAGCCAGTTTCAGTTGTTTAATGACAGCACTTTGTAAGGTTTCATGACATTTTATTTGTACTGTATGTATTTTTATTAATAGGAAGACAGAATCAGATAGTGAAGTCTCATTTTGAATTGTCACTAAAGACATACATCCCAAAATGCAGGAAAAGGTAGTAGTGTGTAGTGGTGTGATGTTACCTTGAGTGCTCTTCTGTGATTGCTCCAGTGCAAGAGCCAAGGGGGGTGCAATTGTCATCTTCCATCTCCTCCACCCTCCTTTACCTACTTTCACATGAGTGAAATGATCGAGGGTGTGTGTAGACATTGACACTGATTTAAACAAAAACTCAAGATTTTGATCAAAGTAAAGAGAATATAACACACAGAAAGTGCTCAACATCACAGGAGAGGAAGTGGTGATAGATGCAGAATCGAGGAAAGAAGGGTGATGCAATGAAATGGAAAAGTACAGAAGAGGGTGGAGGCAGTTCAGGAAAAAAAAACATGGCATTATCTAGTATTGCTGCAAAATATCTTTTTTTTTTTGAAAGCAGAACGCAGAGGAGTGATAGAGAATTGAGAGGGAGGGAGAGAAAAGGAGGAAAGCCGAAGCTTGTAATGGAGTCTGTTAACAATACATACAGCAGTCTGAGAGTTGGGTCTCCATGGAAACAGATTTTACCATGATTAGCCAAGCTTTAGAAGACTAACTGTGGACAAGTACCCTCAGGGCATGAGTGTAACAGAAGTGACAGTGAGCCACAGGAGTGAAATCTCTCAATGTAATTGTTTTTTAAAGGAAAAATGGGGGGGGGGGGGGGGGNAGTGAGTGAGGGGTAGAGAATGAAGGTTCTCTCCAAAGGTAGGGGTAACCTTTCACTGTTATGCTTGCATGAATGAGTGAGTTTGTGTGTTGAAGTGCCTATGTGCTGTGCTGTGCATATACCATCAGATCTCGCCATGACTTATTAATGTAGTTGTATCGGGTTTTGTCTGTACTTAAGACTCAATTCCATTTTTCTTTCTCTTGCAGCCCAAGGCACCTAATTCAGACTGGCGATATTCAGCCTCCCTGAGAGCAGGAGGTGTAATGCAAAGGTAAGCAGCAAATATCTTTCTCCACAATATGTATACCCAGCATATCTTACCATACCAGACATTTCCATCTATCATGGAAGTTAAATTGAAAAAGAGAAGATTTTACTAAATATGACAGAGTGGTTAGAAGATGTTAATTCTTTAAATAGTATTTTAAAGTTTTGTTTCAAGTTATATCATATCTATATCTCCACACCTATCAATTCAGTGTGAGTAAAAAGGCCTAGTAGCCTATATACAATATCCTCTTACAATATCACTATAGTGATATTGTAAGATGAGATTTATTTTTCTAAATCTGATTTTATATTTTATTTCTCTATGTCAATTTATATGGCCAATTTAGGAATGTGCGTTATTGTAATATATATGTTGCATTTACGAAGGGACTAAGTATTTGCCCATGAGGACTGTTGATTGGGAGTGATGGGTATGGCGGAGTGATTTTGAAGGGAGAGAAACGGTAGAGAGGAGAGTAGCGGTGCAAGCAGAATTTTAGGTTATGACGTGGAAATGATGGGCTAAAAAGAAAATAAAGTTAAGTTACAAATGAAGAAATCATTCCGGTGCCGTACTTTGGCACACGACCCGAAGAGTAAGTGTTCGAGTATTCTCAGTATTACAATATCACCGAGTCGCAAATGAATGCAAGATGGTAGAAAGAAACGAGAGATATGTGTCTGTGCGGGTGGGACGAGAGAAATGAACAGAAAGAAGACACTGGTTGAAAAGCGGGATGGTTGTATCTTTGGCTGGAAGAGTGATTTTTATTGTGTGTGTGTGTGTACATATATATATATTTATATTGGAATTGTTTTGAGTTTTTACTGCTCCCTGGGGCCGTTCAGGTCGGGCGCCTTTTAAGAAATTAGCGCCGTCTGCATATGTTAGCAGCATTCCAGTAGTTAGCTTAGCTGCTAGCTAGCAGTCCTTTTAGCAGAGCACCCGCTAAGGTCGGGACAGAAAAGGAGTCAATGGCGGGGATGGAGAGCCTAGATGACGAAGAAGGAGGGCTAGGCTACGCCGGTCAAGCTGTGTGACGGCGTGTGTCTGGAAAAGTGGTGACTGTCCAGGCGTGATTCGACGCGGGTTTGAAGAACCTTGGCCTCTGCAGCCCATTGGGGGGAAGGGAAGGTCTCATCTGCCACCATCTTTTGGATCGTGTGTGGTAATGGCTGCCATGTTCTGTAGCCCTGCAAGCTAGAGACAAGTCTCAGTCTCCTGAAGTGGAACACAGGTGAAATTGTTGTGTTTATGAGTGTGGATACAGTTATGCAAAAAAGAGGCTAGAGTGGAACTTTATTTTATTTCCTCTGCCTGAAGGAGCGTCAAGGCTCCAGCAGACTATTTTCTTTGGCACATTCTTGATATAGATTATCAAGCTTTTAAGAACTCCAGGTACGCATCAGCGGACCTTTGTATGATGTACTGTTGATTGCCAGTGACTAGTGACTATTATATTAACTGTTTTATTTTACTTTAAATTTGATCCAGTGTGGGTCCATATCCATTCATCAGTCTCTGGAAAAACAGTTTCATCCCCAGAGCCATTTCCTTGTTGAATGCAACATACACCAATCCTACTCCCTGCTGACAGAGCGATATTTATTATTATTATTATTAGATTTTGTTTTGTTTTGTTTTGTTTTTTCTTCACTTTATGCACTTTACAATGTATGTTATATTTCATGTGGTCCTGCACTTTAAGGCAAAGCTCTAATCTTGTACTAGTACAATGACAAAGTCTGATTCTGATTCTGATTCTGAAAACCAGAGACTATACTGAGGTCATTTCCTTATTCATTTATTATTATTTTTTTTTGTTGGTGTTCATTGTTAAATTTAATAACTTTACATCAGAAACTGGGTTAGGTAGTAAGGTTTCCTTAGGGGTACTCTCTTTGGAGTGGGGGCGTTTCTCCTACAACTGTGAGAAAGGTAATCAGGGAAGGTGCTTGAGACACTATTTCCATGTCAGATCACACCAGTACATTTAGATTAGACACCACTTCAGTTACTTCCATGACACAGTCAGATCCTGAAGCGTGATCTACTTTTCTCATTGTAGATAGACAGCGTAGTTTAGGAATGAATTGGTCTGGGGAACAGGGACCTAGATCTTGTGGTGCTCCAGCCGTTCAAGAGAGGACCTGATCCTAGATACCCCACCACGCAGGCGTGCATCCCACCTGCTACATAAATATGTTTTTTTGGTTGTTGAATTGGAATAAACATGACATTTATACAAACAAGGTACAGGCTGTCACAGCTACATACCAACCAGGCCCATCATTTAATTTCAAAGTTTTACTCTAAGCCCTTATTGGTACAGTTCAGTCTAGCTAAATGAGACATCTAGACTGTACATACACTAGAAAATTTGTCAAAGGTTTTATGATTGGGGACAAACATGCATGACTTATTGGCTGTTCCAAAAAGAGTTTTAATAAATGCTTTTTTTTTTTTTGATATAATGTACGATTAAAATCCCGATAATGATCCAAATTTGTTCAAAAACTTGTAGAAAAGGAAATTATGATTAATATATTTTTTAAAACACAGGAAAGTGAAATGTAAGTTACATACATGGAAGAGAGATTGCAAGAAGTGCAGAAAAGTAATGGTTCTCAATATAGCCATTGGACAGATGGAGAACTGACAGGAGGGAAGAGGAAACAGCAGGTCAGTGAAAGATGAAGAGGATTTTGTCAGGTGGGAGACATGGCCTGTCAGGAACATGGGGATTGCTGCAACATTACACTAGTAATCACATTACCCATAAGGCAGTGGGCGACCCTCTGTGGGATCAGTGGGTCCTGTCCAAATCAAGGATCAGGCAAATGCGACTGAGGCCAAAATGACAGGCGTTGTCAGGTTTAATGAGTTAAACCCTAACAAGTGAACCAAATGATCCCATTGCAAAAAAAGGCAGGTTTATGCAGTATCACATGCCATAAATAAGTGTGTGTATACAGATAGGTATGGACAAATATGTACAGATATGAGACAGATACTTAGGATGGATTGGTAATCCAGTCTTTATGTATTGGAAAACACAAGTAATCCATTTTTCTTCTTTTTCTCAGACACAAATTCAAACATAATACATAATACACATCCGGAAGTGTTATAGCAGAGGTAACTCATGAAAAGACAAGTCTTTAACAGCTCCACATAAACCATATACTTCTCCAGAGCAGCATGTGTATATATGTATGTTGGGCATGTTGCTGCATATGTTCTGTTATTTGTACTATTCTGATTATTATATGTACTCCATTACTGCTGTCCACCACCTGCACTGTAATACTATCTGACCCAGAGTCACATGAAGTGATCATGCCTCAGCGCTTCCATTACTCATGTTTGTATGGGTATGCATTTACATATCATATTAATTTGAGTTGACCATCTGGCATTAATATTACACAGATTACCTCATAATTATACCAGGGTTTATTGAGAGTTAATGCACTCATATAAATCAGTGTAATGTATTAAATCCTTACTATCACTCACTACATTTTGTGCCTTTTAGATTGACTATCCCCAATATGCCATTACCAAGGCCCACTAAATTTAGAATCTATTTATAATCTAACAAAATCAGAACTTGTTTAAACATTTAGAGGAGATTTGTGACACCATACACATACATAATGTTGTGACATTGACCTAATTCATTTCATTTAACTTCTGGTTGAATTCATAGCATTTTCTCTTAATTATGAGGAAACGTAGTCTGTGGATTCATTTTGTAATCTCTGTAGTTATTATTTGAAACAAAGATAAATAGATGACAAGATATTAATGGACATTAATGGAAGACGAGGATACATAGACAGTAGGAGAAAGTGAGCTTGTGATGAATAAGAAAAGAGAGAAATCAGGACTGTTATTAGCTAAAAAGCCTATTGTCTCTGTGTCTGCAATTAATAATTGATTAATCTATCCTGATAACTATGCTGCTGCCTTATGTAAAATGGCCACATTCAGCAACTTTTAACTCTTTACAGAACCACTGCTCATAAACTCACAGATGCAGTCTCATACATCTTCTAAGAGATATTTAGCAATAACATACAGAGTTATACTTCATTTTACAGAATTGTATTTTACTAACCTACTACAGTAAGTTCTTTAATTCTTTGCAAAGTAATTCATTTATTTATTCACAATTTACGTTTTTTTTTCCTTTACAGTATAACCCAGTAATACAGTAGATTTTGTATTTAGAAAGAGTTATGGGATTCAAACTTGCATATGAACTGCCAATGATCATCTTTGTCTACTCATAAAAATATAAGGAATAAAAATATGCAAATAAACACACATTGGGGGGGGGGAAGACTGTATTTGGTTTGGTATGGACCAGAAATAACGTTTGAATTTAAGAATGGCTGTGATAGTATGGAGTTGGGGTATTTTGAGTAAGAAATCAGATAAAAGCAGAGCCAACAGAGGAGTGGGGCCATATTAAATAATACAAATAAGAGTAATATTAAATTATCTGACCTTGATCACATGAAGGTACAATAGTGGTTCATTTCCTCCCANCCCACCACCACCACAAGTTCTCTGTTTCCCCTCACAATCTATGCCCAGTCTTCTGTTTTTTAACGCTGTCTTACAATTTTTTTTTTTTTATGTTATAATGATGAAAAGAAAGCTAATATGGAACATACAGTTTACATGAACTCTGAATTATTAGTGAAAGTCCTTGCAGTTTCTAGATTTTGAAAAAAAAAAGATAAAAATAGGCTTAAATGTAGAAAGAGGCAGAGGGACATGTAGCTGAGCAGCACTCACTGAACTCAGCGAATGTTTAAGATTCAAGAGACCCAGTTTTATGCTCTGGGGCAAAAGGGAGAAGAGTAGGGAAGTGGATTAAAATGGAACAGCAGCATATTGGGATTGAGATTCACAGCAATGCTTTAAAATTCACATGGACAAATTTATATTTATTGCTTTGAACATTCCTATCAAGAGTGGTTCTACCCCCTTGGAGTGATAATATTATCAAAAAATATAGCAAGGTTGTGAAAATCTGTACAGTCTTGTTTTTTAGCACATCACATTTTTGCTAGATTGGAGGGTGTTGAAATCCCGCTGAAATGGTGTGAAAATGTAGGAGTGTCCATCTGTAATCCATAATCCAGAAGGTCATAGAAAAATGTAGGGTAAATACTTTAATCTTAATCTCAATATTGCACTTCAGGGATGATGTTAACCATTACCCGCCCCACACACAAAATATGAAGATTTGATTTTGTAGTGTTTGTTGGAAACGTGGAGAGAAGAGGACTTCCATTTTTGGTCTTACTCTTTACATCTATATCATACAGTAGAACCTGTACATGAAATTATGTGTGCATGATTTCTGATATTTGGTGTGCTTAATCTGTTTGTATCTGAGAGAATAGTTTTACAGTGTGTAATGTGTGCAAATGTATGTGTTTTTTGTTCCAGCTCAGTGCACATGGAGGAGTCTGCGGTAATGCAGGGAGCCCAGGGGGTCCTGGTTCAGAACTGGCCCACGGCATCCAGCGCTGCTGGTAAGAGAATGGCACCTGAATCAGTCAACACAATATCAACTACAGCTAGTCCACTAGCATAGGCACAGAAAAAATACAAGTAACAAGTATGCTTGGCATACATGGACATAGTCATAAACCAGATCTAAGGTATAGATATTTGCAACCAGTCCCGAAATGCAAATTTCAGATTGGTTTGATATGGTTAACATTATTTTGTAATAATAACTGTGCATTCCCCAACATCTTCTCAAACCATGAGAGAATAATAATGTGAGGAATACAAAGATATCAGCTACAACATTGACCCGACCCACTTGCACAACTTCCCACTATTGCAAGCAGAGGAAATGGCGAGTNGCTACAACATTGACCCGACCCACTTGCACAACTTCCCACTATTGCAAGCAGAGGAAATGGCGAGTGTTACGTAGGTGGAGATGGATATCTCTGCTCTCTGGAAGAGAGAGGGAGGGGGAGAGAGAGAGAGAGAGAGAGAGAGCTAATAGTTGATTGGATTATCATTAAGATGTTTACAGATGCATAAACCACTGGACTACAGAGGACAAACATAAAATAATACATTATAGAAGAGTAATAAAACATAATTGTATCCCCTCTCCTTTTTAATGTGGAATGTTGTGACTCCGTAGTGATTTTATACACACACATAAAAAAACTAAGATCAAGGGTGGGAAATGTGGCTGGGAAAAAAACGTATTAATATTATTTTACAGGTTTCATAACTTTTTGTGATATGTCATTCAAATTAATAATTTTAATCAGTCTTTTGGGGATAAATATTGGTGTATTATTTTCCTCTTTCCACACCATAAACAACAATACTATTTGGTGCCATTCATAAATAATAAACATCAACTTGTGATCTATTTCCAGTTACACAGGTTCTTAGATTATAATAGAACTCATCAATATTCTACTTTACTTATTAGGTCTATTGAATTAATATGTTTTCATACATTGATGAGTAATTTTAGGGATAGTGATAAGTTATTTAATAGCTAAATGCTTTTATAGTCATATGATTTAATTTTGCTATCATGTAGAAAACAACCAAAGCTCTTAAACCTTCAGGTAATCAAATTACACAGAAATGACAAAATTGTGAAACTGATGTAAGGTTAATGTTTTATTCAAGCAGGATTATTATTTGAGTATTTTTAGTAATTATTTGAAGCACCGGAGGGTGTTTCACTGTGAAGCAGCTGCAGGCATATAATATAGGCAGAGGTGTCGAGTAGCTTGTTGTTTGATAAAACTTTAATCTAAATGTTACTTTTTGCATCTTTTGCTGCTGCTTGCAGTCAGATAATAGTGTTACATAAATAGCCAGAACAGGAACGCAGGAGAAAACTGTAACTCTAAATGCCAGCTTGTTCACTATTCTAGATGACATTTCACAGACAAAGCAATGCCAATACCATGATATATTATGTCATATTACCAAGTCCTAATCACTAACAAATAGATTAGATTCTGACAATAGTTGATACTTTTGGTATTCTTGAATTTTTGAGTTTGATAGGCAAGGTTTGTTGTTCTCATCCTGATATCTCAATTTAATTATCATACAAATGATGTCAGGAGATGCATTATGTAGTCAGTACCTTCTATGTTTTGAGAATAATGTATCTGTAAACTCTTGACTTGCCACATGAAGTGGACATGAAGTGGAAGTGGGTGAAAAAAGGACTGATGGAAATATAGAGATGATAGACTACCAAGAAAATTAAGAAGACAGAACAGGACAAATGCATATAAATGAGAGAGATCAATGGGGTGAGGGTGATAGTACAGTTTACAGTGAACAAGGAGGTGATTTGGAATGTTGAGATGCCCTGCCCTGTGTCTCACAGGACAAATGCATATAAATGAGAAATGAATGGGGTGAGGGTGGTAGTGCAGTTACAGTATAAATAAGGAGGTGATTTGGAATGTTGAGATGTCCTGCCCTGTGTCTTCTATAATTGATCAGGCAGTGGGCTGGGTAGGCTGACAAACTACCCATAGTCTCCTTATCTTGTCCTACTCACCCAGTGTCCACCACTTTCTCATCGATTTCTTGACTTGTGTGTGTGTGTGTGTGTGAGTGATCAAATATTAAAAACAGTTCTTTATCTACACTGTAATTGCTCACTTTTCTTTTTCCTCAAAGCTGACTATTCCCTTTTGGTCTCATTCTTGCTGGGTTAAAAATGGAAAATTTAGCTGACGATTAGATTAGCTTCAACAACAGTACTTTTGCAAAGGACCAACCAAGTATAATTTTGAGTAAAGCAACACACTCACACTCCCTTCTGACACTCTCTTACACAGTTGAACAAGATCAGGAAAGATTTGCGTCAGGCTGATTCTGTTTATCATTCAAAGCCCTGTGTTTAGTCCCAGGGAGGAGAGGGACTGAGATATTGATTCTGTATGGCATGTCATCTAACCATGAGTCATGGCCAAATGCCTGTTTGGCAGGCTGTTGTTTTTTTTTGTTTTTTGTTTTTTGTTTTTTTTTTGATGGGGACAGGGAGTCTGTTGTTGTTGTCTGGATTTGGATTCTGGGAGTTTTGTTAGCTGACAGAATTGTTTCAGTCTGAATGCTGTACCTCCAGGGTGCTGTTTTGCCTCGCAGTCTATTTTTTGCTTCAGTGTAAGACAAGGAGCTACAGCCGGCAACGCCCTGATTTCTTTCCCTCCAATTTCAAGCGTGGAGTGGATTTGTGTGTTTGGTGTCTGTGCCTGTATTTATAAGTATGTGCTTTTATAATTGCATGTGTACACAACTTCTTTAATATTTACTGTGCATATTCATGAAAGCGTGTGTATGTGCATGCGTGTGTGCATGTATGTGTGTGTGTGTGGCTGTATTTGGAAGTGTGTTTTGGCTGCCTGCTTTGTGTGTTGATCCTGCTGTGGCAGATGGAGTGCAGCCCACACCCAGATTAATGGACCCACATTAATGAAATCTGTGTTCTGCATGCTGTCTCTCTCTCTCTCTCTCTCTCTGTTCTCCTCATTGTCTCTCTATCTTTCTCCTATGTTTCTCCCTCTATTTTACAGCTATGTCTAAATCAAGGGCACATAGATATTCAGAAAGAATCTGAAAAGCAAAATAGCGAGGACAAGGGAGATGGTGTGTCACAAATGGACGAACAAAAGCAATAAAGGATGAGGTGAAAGTAAGGAAAGGATGGATGTTGATTGTTAGGTGCGACCATGAGTAATTTGGAATGACTGAAACACACGCAGGATGCAGAGGAAAGGGAGGAAGTTGTATGAGGCTGCTGTTGCTAGGGGAGTGTGGTTAGACCAGACAGAAAGCACGAGAGAGCTTGCAGAATTATTCTCCATCAGCACAAGCACTGTCACCATGACTCCTACCAATGTCCTACTGCTTCACTGGAGGATGCAGTTTCCATGGCAACCATTCATGGCCCCAAATATGGGCAGAACAGAGAGGAAGGGAGGGGGGTGTTATATAGAGAGGAATGCAACCATATGGAGTGGGACAAATGGTATTAAAGGAAGTGATGAAGGTAGGAAAATTGAGGGTGAGGCATTAGGCGACAAATAAGACAAAGGGAAATTTGCTTTTTACTGAAATGCAGTTACATAAGCAAAAGCTAAAACAGAACAGAGGGAGTGTTAGAGTTAAAGTTAAAGGAGGGAGGTTTATGTTTAGAAACAGAGCTGGTGGTGAGAGGTGTAAAGGGAAGGTGGGGAGAGCAAAGGAGTGAGTTACACAAGTAGAGTGTATGTCCTATATACATGTTGGTATTGTATGCTGCAGCGGTGGAGGCAGCTTTTATTGTTTTCAGTATTCCCAGCGTCACACATATATACTGTCAAATATATACACAGAGGAACAGAGACACCCTGATTTTATTAAAGATAACAGTAATCCAGTACAGCACACACCTGCCAAGGCAAAAAAAAAAAAAAAAAAAAAAAAGTGCTCAAAGGTACAGGCAAAATGCCGTGTGTGTGTGAGAGAGAGAGAGAGAGAGAGAGTGAAGAGACATGAATAGAAAGGTGATAAGGAAAATTATAGAGAACAAGAACGGTCTACTGGGAATTTATCTTTTGTTTTCCTCCAACAAGGATGGATGTTATACTTTTTGACTGTTGCTGGTGTCTCAGTTAAGGTATATGTGATGCAAAATGATTTTGAGCACAATTGTACATCAGAAAGTCAAGGTCAAACCATTGAGAAGGGATTTTCATTCTAAATCCCTGTATCTCTAAAATCCCTCCACCTTTTTCTGTTTCCTGTTCTTAGATTCCATTATTTGCTTTCCTTCATTATCACCCTGTTTTTGTTCCCTTGCTCCTCTATGTTCAGTTTTGCAGTATTTATTTTATTTTGTATCATAGCAGGTACACATACATGCTAAAATATAGACAAGAATACACAGAATGAAACTCCTGTACAACTGCAAAATTATTATTGTGTTAAGTTCACACTCAAAGACACATGCTGCTACAACTGCTGTTAAATCATGTACATACTTGATTTGCTATTTGCTCAGGATGGTAATTTATGCAGGCCAAAAATATATATTATTCAGCCAGACACAGCACTGAAAACACAAACATAAGAATTAGGTATCGAAGAAAGAAGGGTGTGGTCCCATCTGAAGGTTGGATATCAACAGTCCCCAATATATCTGCATCTGCAGCCCACCTCCTCCCCACCAAAAGAAAAAAAAAAGGAAAGGATCTTTTCCTCTGTTTGACTCCTCTTTTCACTCTACTTTTTGATGATGATTTTTGATGTTTCACGTCTGCATCCTTGCCCTTCCTGGCTCTTCCTCCCCCTCTTCCCTCTCAGCTCATTATATAATGCTGCACTGCACTCCACTGCGTTTTGAGCTGCCTGGCTGCTGTTGGGGTGAGACAAGGGGATAAATAAAGTAGACGTGACAAAATGGAGCTTTGGTGATTTAAGTTACTTTGAAAACCTTTGGCAACAGAGGAGCGGCAGGACACGCACTTGTGTGTGTGCGTGTGTGTGTGTGTGTGTGTGTGTGCGCGCAATTCAGAGATTGAATTATTAGGCAGTAACGGCAATGTACTGAGGACTCTGGAATGAAGACTTTGAAGAAGATATATAACAAATCACAAGCTGTAATTTCAAATTATACTTTACCTTAGCTTGTTTAACTAAAACATTTCAGTTAGCCATGCAGAGGCAAAGGGTGGGGTAAACTTAGGGTGAGTTACAGTTTCACATTCAGAGAGAGCAATGGAGAGTAAGAATCATCACTGTGAAATACAGAAGTTACACTCATGTCTAATATGCCTTATGATCTTATGATGAACATGCTGTTTAGCACCAGTCACATTTATGTAACCATGATCATTGATAAGCATGATTAAAACTTTGTCAATAAAGGGATAGATGTTGGCTGGCTGAGTTGTTACACCAGATTAGTTGAAAGGTCAGGGGAAATGAGAGCTAGCAAGAGGGTAGTAAGAAAAAGATAAGGAGGAAGAGAGAGATTGAGAAGTGAGAGTGGTTTGCTCTGCACCAACCATCGACAAATCAGATAGAAGCAGTGGATATGCGGAGGACAGACGTGTGCCTCTGTTACCATCCTGAGGGAAAGAGAAGCAGAGAATAAGATAAATTGAGGATGGAATGAAAAGAGACTCAAAGAGACATACAGGATGATTGACAATAATGTGAAATACAGAGCTTAAATCTATAGTTTCCACCGTATTGCGCTCAGTGTGGTGGTTAACCTCAAAAAAAAAAAAAAAAAAAANAAAAAAAAAAAAAAAAAAAATCAGTAATGTGTTAAAAAATGTATGAAAAAAAATACATTAAAAAAATTTCAGAGCAGCAAAGGGTGTTATTGTGAATCCAGCCTGTAACCCTTTTAAAAGCGTTGCCTGATCCCTTTATCCATTTGTCTATTCTGTGCATGACTCATCACTCTCCTGGGTGTTGTTTTGTTTATGAATTGAAATTTGCATTGAGGGAACTGATGTCTCACCAAATTTTCACACTGTAGATAGGTAATTTCTTAGAAACGAGATGAGACTATAGATTGAAGCATTATTGGCATTGCAGTATTCTCTGGTTTTTCACTTAATTTTTTCAGCAAAGAAAAATAAAAATCTTTCCTTTTCTGCTGTTTTTGCCTTCCCATTAAGAATGTCACTGAAAATACAAGGTACATTAGCTTGTTGGATAATAGAGGGATAGGGCAGGATAAGAAGATGACATTCTCTATCCTGGGTGTTAAATCAGGTCAGGCTATTTCTCCCAGACACTGTTTCTTCTGGATGAATGGAGCTCTTCTCAGACAATCTTCCCCTTAGAAAAAACGAAAGAACTAAAAAAAAAAAAAATNAAAAAAAAAAAAAATAGAGTCAGAACTAAAAGGAACATGTGAGGTAAATGTAGCAAGAAGGTCATTTTGGTGAGGAAATAAGCAAAGTGATGGAGAGTTTTGCTGGTGAATATCTTTAGTTTTTTTGCGTGCTACACACACGCACAAACAACACTGACACAATAAAGTTCTGAACATCACCTTATATATATATAGGCACATAGGTTGTCCATCCTAATGACAGGCAGTCCTGCCGATGATTGGATAATGTGTTTGCTTTGTGTCTACTCTTCTTCCCAGTATTTATTTTAACAAGAAGTAATTTATGTACGAATCTGTTAGAACTTTTTAACAGTGTTATTTATCTTCAGTGCAGCAGATTCTCTGTCAAATGGCAGATTGATTACATGGTATCAGCGGTGTCAGGTGTCGCTCTGGTGCTGTGAATCTTGTGTTCAAGGGAGAACAGAAACAAGAGTAACTGATCCCAGTGGAAAAAGTGATTTCTCATCTTTCTGTCCACTGTTTTGAGACTGTTCACCTGCAAAGATAACAGATTAAATAGAAAACAGTTCACAGTAGACAAGGTTTATATGTATAAAAGCACAAATTTTCAGTTCAGAGGCTGAAAATGTTCCATGTAAAACTGACCACCTCAGTTGTATGATCAAAGAACATAACATTGAATACAAAAGGCATCATAAACAAGGTACAAAAGTCATCGTAAATCTGGCCCAGTGTGTCTGAAGATGCTGCCATTTGTGGTTTACAGTACTTGGGAGATAATGTTAAAAATTCTGATGTTATGCAATGAGTGAGAAACTAGTATTAAAGAAAGTGATATGTTGTATTATAACTACTTGAGCATTATAGCAGTAACAATATCTGGTTAACAAAAATCAAATAATAATAATACCTTATCTATCGCTTATATTCTTTTCAGATGGTGAAGGGGGAGAGGTGTCCCCCCCAATGGGAGCTGGCGTGGACAGCAACAGCTGGCACTTCCGATATGGCCCTGGTGGTCCCGGTGCACCCCCTCAACACCTGAAGCCTGGCGAGGTTCCCCCAGAAGCCTTCATCATCCCTGGCTCCCCTGCCATAATATCCATCAGACAGAACCAGGGAGGAGATGATGACAAGAGTGATTTCATCACCTTTGGAAAGAAAGAGGAGGCCAAGAAGAAGAAAAAGAAGAAGAAGGAAAAAAAAGATAAGAAGGATAAGGGAAAGGATGACGGGGATGAGTAGAAGAGCAGAAAGAGAAAACAGCAAAGAAGGAAAGGGCGTTGTTAAAACAGAGGTACCAACCAAAATCCACAGGGTAAAAAAAAACTATGAAAAGTATTACAGGTGTCCACCTTCCATTTCATCACACATTTTCACTAGTAATGTTTGAAATCTCTTTCTGTTGTTAACCTGGCCTTACTAAGTTTTACCTCAGGTTCCCAACTGAGGTAAATAATTGATCTTGCCTTGAACATGATAAAATGATGAAATGATTTTCCTCCATGCCCCCTTGTGCCTGTACACCCAGATTTGATTCATATTGTCTTTTCAAATAAGAAACATCCCCTCTTCAGTTTTTGTTTATCATTTTACCCACTGGGCATGTTGGCACCTCTGTCTTATCCCCTCCCCAACTATGATGTGTAAACCATTCTCTCTGAGAGAAAACAAATACATTGTACTAGAACAACAAAAAAAGCCTGTGCCAGCCAAGGAAAAGAAGAAAGACAAAGAAGACGAAGCAAAACGTTCGCAGTCTGGAGCTGGACACACACACTACTTGTAAATAGTGCAGGAGCGAATCAGTGAAACTAACACTAACAAAACTGCAGCATATTCCTCTGTTGATTACCAACAGTGTTTCCTGAGATGTAAATGAAACTGCATGCACACAAACACACTCACATGCACACAATTTCATATTCACACGTAAAAATGCGGTCACAAATGCACACACTTTTCATGACGAAGTGGACGTGGCAGGCATTTGAGCCCAATAGAGAAATAAAGAGGGATGAGAGAATCATAATGGAGATGGAGATGTGCTTCAACTGAGACGCTGCAAGCTTTTTGTCCTGCACAGTCACCTATGTGGTGCACATGTACGTCACGCTCTCAGGATGGAATCATCCTTTGCAATCACTCTGTATATGGTAACTGCATTTTGAGAACAGGAAGAGCTACATCTCTAGTTAGAACCCCAACTGCTAAATGAGGAGAGTGCTAGAGAGATGGACAGATGAGAAAATACCTGACATTCTCCTCAGGACCACAGAGGGGAGAGTCCAGATGAGCTAGCTTATGTCTCAGCTTTCATTGACAGGACTACTGTATGACGAAATCTTGTAGAATAACTGGAGGGTTTCAAGATTTACATTATACCTTCTCTCCTCCCCTGCTGCAGCAAAATCCTGATTCTTTATGCTATGAATGTTTGGTATCAACCAGTCCTTACCTGATACCTGGACTTTCCAGTGGCTCACCTGCCCATACTTGTCCCAGGCTACCACAAACCATCCTCCCCTTTTCCCAAGCTCCAACCTTTCTCCCATGGTCACCCTGCCTTTTCATGTGACAATTAAGGTGGTGGAATTGTTTTTATTTGTTCTTTGAGGAGATTCAAAAGTATATGTTATCATGTTTTCTTTTCTTCTTCATAGCTTTAAATACTTTTTTGCTTGTCATGCCCAACCCATTTTCCCTCAAACACTATCTTACTCTGGCCATTGGAATGGCTTCACAAACCCTAACTCCTGACCCCCTCTCTGATCTCCTGCTCAGGAATGATCCTGGGAAAGGCCTGCTCTGAACATTGTGGTGTGCTGAACAGCATGGAGTAATGTGGATGAGGCCTGGGGAAGCCCAGCCAGGGGTCTATACCTTAATCTCTTATCAGATATCTCTATTAAGTGCAAAACGGTTCAGTGCTTTTAACTTGTGAATACAGTTCACCGTTGATTTTTTGTTTTGTAGCCACTGATGAAGGGGATCAGGTGGGATGGGGTGAACTGGGATAAACTGAGGAGACAGGTGCCGTGGGCTGGCCCTCTCCCTCAATGTACAAGAGAAAGTTCTCCAAACTGATTGTCATATATTGACTTTTATGTATGCTGTAAACGTAGCATAGAATTTCATAGATTGTCTTAACATTAGTAAATGAAAATTAGAAAAATATAGGCATCTACTGATACCCATCCCATTGCTCTATCCCACCAGTCCTCTCTCAGGAGGTTTTGAACATGTTGCAGAGACATGTCTCAGATCTGCTTCTATTGGTTCCCTTCCCCTGCCTGTAACTTCTTGCCACATCCCCCAATGTTTTGCGGCTCTATATGACGTCACTCCACAAAGTGGCTGCTGCATGTACTGCTCAAAGGAAACAAACTATATAGAGAAATATATATATAAATAGATAGATGGCTATGAGTTTATTCTTTCGTATCATCATTTTTCTTCATTACTCACACAGGAGATATTTGTATGTACTTTTGTCTCTGCCAAACATCTATGTACTAACTTTCACACTCTACAGATGTTGTATGGCATCAACTAAACCTCTTAAGGTATTTGTAAATTCTATAGTGTTATAACCTGGAACACAACTTCTGTTTCCTTTTCCTGATTATGATTTATGCTTTTGAGAACAAGCAAAGGAAAAAAAAAAAAAGAAAAAAAAATCACTCTGTCTGGCTTTGACATGATGATCTAACACTGTAGTATGTAACTGAAATATGTATGATCCTATGATGAGCTGTCACTTCCCTTTTCATTCTACTTAAAAAAAAAAAAAAAANTTAAAAAAAAAAAAAAAGAAAAATGACAGAAAAAAAATATTCCCGTGTAAAATAGGTATATGTAGTGTATGCTTGTGTTTAGTGAGCATTCATGCTGTCATTCTTTCCCAATGTATGGTGGTGAATTATGGTGGCAATGTGCTGTCCTCTATGGATCAGCCCAGATCTGTTGTAAAATCCGTTTTTGTACACCTGCTCATCAGCTGTGACAGTGAAGTAGTAAATTTCATTTATTTTATTTAGTTTCTCATTTTTTTCTTTATTTTACCTAAATGGATACAGTAGTAATGTGTTTTGTTTATAAATCACAAATAAAGTTTTCTTTCTTAAAAACAACATTGAGTTTACTGTCTTTGGAGCATTTGTGTGTAGGTTTTCCTCCTTCCCTCTCTCTGATTTGATGGGTTTTTATTTATTTCAAAGGGTTAGGGTAGGGGTATGGTACTGTAAGAGATAAATGTAGCATATCAAGCTATATTTAGCTTTATTTCAATCAATAGCTTTTGAATATTTTTGTTAAAAATGATGTACTTTAATAGCATATTTTATGAGTATGCCGTTTATCTGTCTTTTCTTATGACCTTTGTATTGAACAGATAGTTTAAAGAAATCTGAGACTTAGTTAGAAATCAGCTTCAGAATTTTATGTCATTTTATTTTACAAAGGAGGCTTTTGACCTGTGAAAGTTAGAAAAAGGTCAACAAGAAAGTTGAGAAGAAAGATGATCATTTGAGTTAGAGGCAGAGAGAGCAACATGACACAAGGGGCATAAAAACTCTTAAAACATTTATCTTAAATAGCTTGTGCAAAACAAGTATGAAACAGAACTTTTTTTTTTCTTTAAGCCTCTGCATTCCCTGAGCATGACAACATAAACTTCTCTAAGTTTTCTCTCTAAATTTGTAAATTGTAATGAAAACATTGTAATGATATCATATCACATTTGTATTGTTTTATTATATTTATGATATATGTTTATTGCAGCACAATTAAGCATGCTAAAAGCTCCAGTGCAATAAAGCAATGCATCAGTGCAACAGACCAAGCGACTTTTAAGAGCAGACTCAATGAAGAGAAGTGCACAGGAAATATCACTTACATTGTTTGTAAAAGTAATTTGATTCGTTTTCAGACTGGTTCTCAGGTTAGTTCAGAACCTGGTTTACTTTCGCAAAACTTTTAAACATTTTTGTTTAGCCTATCTCCTTGAAAAGCTTATGTTTCTTGAAAGCCGCAGATAGTCCAAACAGTCCCAAACGAAAGGAAGTCTTTGAGTATTTTATTTTATTTTATTGTATTTTATTTTATTTTATTGGGTGAATTTATACTCCAAGCCTATAGGGGGCAGTAGCACAGTAAGGGCGTTGGACTTCATGTAACGTAAAGCACTTGCGCACCTGTTTTTTTGTTGTTGTTTTTTTTAGCGGGGAGATACAAACGGTTTTACAAAGTCTTTTTTTTTTTTTTTTT